>JBAJHX010000002.1:3282062-3311300 GCA_037176925.1 Amniataba percoides | reverse complement strand
CGCTATGTGTGGCGGCTCCGCCAGGCCTCGCCGCCACCTCGCTGTGGACCAACGCTGGCCTCAGCTGCCCCGCGAGCTGCCGAGCTAACTCAAGTTGTTCCCGTCGAACATCCATCAAAGTCTGACTCTGACTTGAAACTTATTGCAAAGCGCCTTCACATCTTTAGTATCTTGTAGTTGGGTTCACTGTTGAGCTTCCTGCCATTAAAAAAACAAGAGGAAGTTGTGGAGAAAAGCTTTTTGTGTCTCCAGGGGAAGCCCTGTGAAATCTCATAAATTACCTCGAGTGGCGTCAGGTGGAGCTGAAGATTACCAGTCTGAAAATGACTAAACTCTGCGGGCGTGTCATGAGAAAGAAGAGACATCCATCAGCGTTGTGGCGTAATCGTAAGACTGCCACGTTTAAGTCACAAGATATTGACTAAGAAGTTGGAGATAAAGAGCCTCTCAGTATTTTTCCAAAAGAACTTTTAAATACTTTGTTTTTTGAAAGTTAATATTGATCCAATACATTTAACAGCACATCAAAAGCATCAAATTTCAGCTAAGTTAATCATTGCAAAGTTTTTGGATGACGTGGAGATCAGAAAAATGAAGTTTCAAACACAGAGGAGCCTGAAATCTCTCGTTCCACATGAAAAGATTCACCTGAATCCAACAAATGCTCGACAAACCACCATAATAAACCGTACAACAGAGTAAACACACCAAACACACTGGTAGGTGAGTAACAGGTGCGATTTGCACAAATAAGAGTTTGGGTGAGATCAGTAAAAGTTGCCCTCAGCAGTTTGGTGAAAATGATTTAAAGAGAAACTTTCATTTAAGTGGACTCTTCATGGTGGAGTAACACACTTTTAATACGACACCTCACGAAGAAACCGCACCGGTTTAAGAGCAGCACGGCAGCGGCTCCATCATAAACATCCACCCTAATGGTACGACGTGCACTCATCACTAAACCGTGAGGCTTAAAACCACATGAAACTTTAATGATCCCTCAGGAGCACTTCCTGCATGTGATGTACGGACGTTCATTTTAAAGCTGCTACAACGAAAAGATGCTGGTGCTGCAACATTTCTGCTCTCAGAAAAGTCACACTCGCATTTCTTTTCTGGTGGGATGCTCAGATACGAGGTAACACTAATCATTTTCTTTTCAGATGGCTGCATTTATGTCTGTGTTGATTGATTAATTGGATGCTCTAGTTGAATGAGTTTTATGAAAAATCAGGTCACGTCAAACCTTCCTGAGTTCCACCTCCTCATAATATTAAACTTCATTTTAAACTGAACATCTTTGTGTTAAATATTTACTGACATTTCATAGATGATAATTGTTTGCATCTCTAACTTGAACATCTTTCTTCGTGAACTGAGGGAAATTTGGAAAACCTGGATGAAAACTGGAGCTCTGACAAGATGAAATGAAAAGTTTACAGCCTTACCGGTGAAGAAGACGGTGGGTGAGTCCTGTCCCTCAAACAGTCCTGCTGTCCTGGAGTCGAAACGCAGCCACAGACCCACGGCCAGCACGCCAGTACCTGCCAGCTGAACGAGACAGAACGAGTAAGTAAGACCGACACTTCCAAAACACACACACAGATCCTACACCTGACTGAAAATAAAGTACATTCTCATCCTCCAAACATAAGATGCACAAAGGAAATCAGACATCTGCTGGAAGAGATTAAAACTAATGATGTTAATGATGTCAGAATACACAAAATTACTACTGGAAAAAACATTTAGCTCGTTCTAAAGTCACAGTTTGAGATTGTTAGTATAAAAAAGTATATACTGTATACAATAACATGCATATGATGGAGTATGACAGATGGGAAACAAATATTTATTGTACAGATATATTGATACGAGATATTTTAGTCCAACATGATGAACTCATTTATCAGAGCTGCTTGTGTGGCTTAAAAACAGGTATGCTGAAGTAGAAAAAAAAAATCCCTTGAAGGTCTCTTCTGAAGTAGGAGGAGAGCTCACGGTTGAAAAATGACATGCTGAAAAACCAGAAGAACCTGAACAACAGGCAGCTCCTCGAGTTTGAAAATGAAAATTAGACCCTTTTCACAGATACTTTAGTGCGTGACAGACAACATTCCCACGTTATTCTGTCAGGTTCGCTCACTCAAATCAATTTTAGGCTTAGTCATTTGATGAATTCTGTCAAAACACACTTTGAAAGAAAGACAAAGTGCTGTCAAACTGAGTGTGTGTGTGTGCGTCTCCCATGGCGTTCACCACAGTAATTACACACTTGAATGATTCAGTATCTCCTCAGCAACCACAAAACAGCAGTTTACATCAACTCTGTGTTGCCTCCCAAATAACTTCCATAATGTCCCGCTGACGTCGTGTTGCTTGAGTAAGAAACACAAAAGCATTCGTGTTAAGTGGCAGCGTTTTGCCTCGACATGTCCTCAGGGTCGTTCCTTCGGGCTGCTGACCGTGAATCAGCAGAGCACATCTGTCTCCTCACAGGACAGTGCACAGACTTCAGCCCGGCCGGGAAACTTTCACTGTGACCGAGCAACTGCATTTTTACTTACACAGACATCAATATTAAAGTAAAGCACATTCAAATCATAATTATTCTGTAAATATGACAAAAGAACCACAGTACATCCTGAAATTTACCTTTTAAAGCCTTTAAAGCTGACAAAAAAGTGTGGACAGCTCAATCTTGGAAAATATCAAAATCAAAAGATGAACAATAATATATAAATTCATCTGACGCCTCACTATGAACCTGCAGATAAAAGCTTTAATTATCACAACAGTCCAGATTACATCAGGACAGAAACTTGTTAAAGGAAGATCAGATATTTAAAACTGCATCTGAAGAGACTCCCAAGACGTTTTGTTCCCAGATGCAGCAGAGGAGCAATTTAAACTCATAACTGCTTTGATGACTTCCTCTCCACACAAACATCAGCTGAGGCTCATGGGTATTGTAGTATTTAGAGAAGTCTGCCATGCAACACAAACAAATTCTTTACATTATCCAGGAGAGGAATATTTAAGTCAAATAAGATGGAAGACATTGAAAAAAGAAAGAAAACGGCCTATGAACTTTGAAAAAACACCAGACAGCTCTCACACTTGCAGATGATGAAATATCTAAATATTACAGGGACTTTTTCCCCCAACTTGTGAGTCACAGGTAGATTCAACAGAATCTTTATTAAAAATACACCTTCTGATGAAAATTATCCACCACGCCTCTCGATGTGACTAAACTCTGCTTAGTCGGCGTTCAGAGTCACAGACACTCCTCGTCATCTGTCAAACTCTCACATGTAGCCTCGGGCGCAAACTGCGGCTCAACTCAGGACGCCATCTGTCAAAGTTTGAGTAACTGGGAGATTTATGATTAACGGGGGAAAAAAAGAAAAAGGTGTGTTGCTTTACACTCAATTAGCAGCCATTGTGTTGAATATTTTGTACATTTAGTTAATTTACGTAAAACGTACATGTGGTTTACTCACTCGTTCTACAAGCGTTTGTACAAGCCGAGTTTGAACATAAATCAACACTCTGATGTGTTTTAAGACAGTTTCACACTAAACTTGTTACACAAGTACTGTGTTAAAACATGGTAGAAAATGTGTGTGTATGTGACAGCTCATTATTTAAGTAAAAAGGGGGGGAAGTCACCACTGACGAATGGAAAAGTACTGAATGAGTTCACACACGATCGTACAAAAGTGTCTGTCGTTGTCATGGTGGCGTCATTTTACATTAATTTAAAATAATTTGTTGATCACTTCTGTTGTGCTTTGTTGTGAGAGAGCATGTCATTGTGAGAGAAATAATACAAAAATAAGTCATAAAAGTCTCTGAAAAATCTGATTGTACATTGCTGAACTCCACACTTTGCTCTGAACTTTGATCTGATGCAACAACAGTCAAACGTGACCCTTGAAATCTATTTTATTCTCTCTCTGCTTGCAGATAAGTAACACAAAGAGCTTTCCACCTGAGCAGTGTTTTAAAAAAACTGTGATAAGATAAGAATGTTTACTGGATCTTCAGATGAGAAATTCAGCCGTCACAGCAGCATAAAGTCACACAAACAGAAATAAGCTTTAAGACAAATGAAAGGATGAATTAAAAACTACACAAGAGCAATTAAAACACCCATAACTAGTACAAAACACAAACTGGATGCCACGGAAACTTTAATTCACTTTAGCAGTTGACATAATTTTGTTTTCATTTTCTAAATTAAAGATAAAAGGAGGAAGCAGGAAACTCGAGCGTCCTGAGTGACGAATGGATATTGGTGTTAATGAACAGCAAACACACTCGGGGGAGTTGCGGTGTTTGTGCAGCGGGAGCAATGAAGCGTCTTAAGTATCCTGGAAGGAAAACGGGCCTCCTCCTCCCCCCCCTCGAGGTTCACATTTGCTCTCATCAACCACAAAAAGGCACTCTGCAGCACCATTAGCAGAGCAGAGGCAAACTACAAGAGACAAGTGAATTATTGCTGAGCTCTTACAGACTTTTTAACACCGTTTTTACTCTGAGAGAAAGAAACTGCACGATGCTCCAGCACAAACAAAACCTCCACAAAAAACTGTCTGCAGGAACAAGATGGAGCCTGTCATTACGTTTAGGAATAAATAAACCCATCTAATCTGATGTTCCTCTCCATAAACCCGACTTTTCCTTTTGTTGTACTGTTGTCGTCTCATTTGTCCACCTACAACCGTCGTTGGCATCATTACACACTCAAACCGCAGACTCAAAACAGTGAAAACAGTCATTAAGCACAAACAGGGAGTGTGTGTGTGTGTGTGTGTGTGTGTGTGTGTGTTCTTCTAACACTGTAAACAGGTAATCAGAGTAATAACAAAATAGGCAACCTGGATATTTGGCACTAAATCCCAGAAAACAACTTAATTTCACACAAAAAAAGGACACGATCATTAATGGAGTTTTTAAATTCTCAGATTTTGACTGAAGAGATGTTCAAACACAGACGATGACTGGAATGTAAAACCAGCAAAGAGTCTCTCGTTATTCCTGTGCGATTGGATATTTAAGCTACCAAAGTGAGTCACTGAAACATGCCACATGTCACCTCTCAGTCTCTGAGAGGCTAATGTCACAAAATGAGGGTGAATATTATAAAACTATGTGAGCAGAGTAGCTGTAAATGTTTACCAATAAGTACCCTGCATGGGAGATTGTGAATATTTAATTTACAAACTGAGCCTAATGAATCATAAATATCATTAAAGTTATGTTTCGTGATGATCAGTTTACTTAAAATCAAGAGGAAATCAATGAATGATCCCACTTTGCAATGTTTAATCAAATCGGTGGGTGATGGTACTAAATTATTTCCAATATTGAATAATTTTTTTAAATAATAACATGTCAAAAAAAACAAAGCAAAACAAAACAAACAAAAAAAACTGCCACAGCCCAATGCAACATCTGCAAATACAATTCAACCAACAATCCCAAAACAGGAAGTTATTTAATAGACAGTGACAGAGAGAAACAGCGTTGTTTATCTTGACTCATCTCGCCCGTCTTTTGTAATTTTCCACTGGTGAAATTCACTATAAGAGGAGACCACTGTCCCACACTCAAGATAAATATCATCTGTGGAAAAAGAGCATGAGTCTTAAGTCATGGCCAGGCATTGTTCAGGCAGAGCGCTCAGTTTTTCCAGTGACTCCCCGAAGGCACAACGTGGACACACACACACATCAGCAGGTGAATTTGTTTTCACAATCATTCGCTAGTTTACACAAGGAATTTATAATTAGACCTTTCATAAGAAGAATGTGCAAAGAACAAATGACTGATTCATTGATTCAGAAGTATTTTAGTCTAATAAAACAAGTCTGTCACCCTGGGAAGCCTCAAACTAAAGTTAAAAAGCTTTTTTAAAAAAGTAGTTTTATTGATGGTGTCTTAGATTCTGTTTCACTTGAATTCATCCTGCAAATAAAAAGTTAATCAAGCCTCTTATGAAACACAACATACATGTAAACTAACTGAAGGATTTACAGCTCATTTCACTGAGCTCTTGTTTAAACTAAAGAAGGAACAAACACACCACCTCTTTATGTCCCAACATCTCATCTATCAACCACAACCAAACAGTGTAAGTGACTCTACATACCCAGAAAAGGAAGTTGAACACAAACACCAAGTATTTGACACACTGCAGCGCTCCCATGGCTCCGACTACGAGAGTTAGACGCTTCTCAAAAGAAATCCAAACACAAGTGCTCTCTGTGTGGGAGAAGAAGATCTTTTTTGTGAGCCACACCCTGCAGCTCACCTGGGTGTACTTAGAGAGGCAGGCGGGGGGGAGGGACCGGCCGGAGGGAGGAAATAGGAGGAGGAGTGAGGGAGAGTTTGTTCCAGTGAATTTTCAGACACAGGACTCTAAATTAGAGCAGGTGAATGCGATTAACGAGCAGGTAAATGAGAAAATCACCCACCACTGTGAAGGACAGACACAGATCTGAGAGCCTGTGAGTTATAATGTGATTAAATGAGGAAATCAATCAATACTAATGTTGTTGTACTAAGTGATTGGATTACTGTACAGACTTTTAAATTCTAGATTCAATCAAATATCACATTAATAGTGACATAAACACACTTTGCATTTGTTTTTAGTTTGTTTTAAATCTTTATTATGGCAAATTTCATGACTGTGAACAATTATCTGTTTATCCATACTGTTTTTTTACATAGTGGTAATATTATTTTCTGTTTAATATCTCATTAATCAACATAAAATACAGTTTTTTTCTACATTTCCAGGGTTTTTGTCTGTTTTGGCACTTATCTCAGTATTATCCTTTATAAAATAATGCCAGTTTATCAATACATTCAGTTTTTGTTTTTGATGTTTAACAACATCTGAGCCCAAAAACATGCAGCATCTATGTCCAAAAATTTGTTTTCCTTATTGCTACACGATACACGTGTTATTTTATCACATTTTTTTGTTTTGTTTTGTTGAGTTGTCGTACAACTAATCGTTATTGTCACTGCTGATTCATCTGTTCATCTATTTGTCTAACAAATGATGACGAGACACACATTTGTGTAGCTTCAGGTCTTGATCTTATCACAGTAGTGATCACTACTTTAACTTATACCTTAGTGCAGCCTCAAAATGTTTTAGTTGCTTCACTTGTGATCGGATGCATATTAATGCAGGTCAGAGTGTCTGTAGGCGTCATTAAAACTCACACCAACTTCTGAACTTCTGGACTTGAACGATCTTCTTCAACACCAACGATTTAAAACTCTAAAAAGACGTTTGTTTCCTGTGATATATAACAGACAAGCAGCTTTCACATTTTGAGAGGCAGGATATTGGTCATTAGCAATAGCATTTTTTCCATCATAAATTTCATTAGCGGTTACTCAATTTTCTAAAATTGATGACTGTGTTTCTGGGAAATCTGTGAGGAAAATACACTGAGACTGCAGAATCAAATAATGACTAACAGGTCAGAAATCTCGACAGCTTGCTTCAGAGAAAACAACGCCCTGCCTTGTTCTGAATGATTTCAGAGGCAGAAAATAAAGTGGATCAGGGAGAAGCGAAGTCCTCGCAGGTGTATTCACGCTCACACCTCCTGGGACGGGGGTCACTGTTGTTTGCGGAGGTAACTGGAGCCGCTCTCCTCTCCCAGCAGACCCCAGCGAAACCAACAACACCAGCTTTGTTTCCAAGCTGCCGAAGCCTCCCGCTCCCTTTCTCTGCTTCCTCCCTCCTTTCTCTCACTCTCTCTTTCTCTGCGACAAAACCATTTTGTCTGACGAGCTCGCCGCTGTCCTCGCTGGATTTGTGTGCGTCCCCAAACTGGATCTTTGTGTCACAATATTCTTTCAAAAACCAGGAGATAAAGAGAAAAATGAGAGGAGGTTGGCAGAAAAGGAGGGAGAGCTGAGGACAAAAGAAAAGGAGGCTTTGAGAAAATAAAAAGGGACTGCAAAGTGTGAAGTAACAATACAAGAAAAAACACAAGAATAGGAAGAAACACACTGATAACATGATTTTTCTGACAGATCGGCCTCAATGGCGACTCCTGTTGGAATATTTTTGCATCTTTCTGAACTCCTGCGCGTCTAAAAAAAGATTTGGAAAATTACTTTGAGTTTTTCCCTTGACTCTATTGTGCAAACCCAAAGCTGTGTTGGCCTGCAGATGGCTTTTTAGGAAGAAGCGAGGAAGAAAACTACAACTTAAAGTCAACAGATCCACATAATCTCCCCTCACATACTGAGAAATTTCTACTCCTGAACAATCAAGGGCGTCCTAACGTGGATCATCACCGCCTGGTGCAGTAATGGCATCAAACCGGATTGTTGAGGATCTCAATCATCCAGATAACAGTGTTTCCCCCCTGCTGCAGTCGAGAAAAAGATGCCAAATACACCAGATCTTCAACCGTCAACTTCAACCGTCAGACACAAAGATCCTAAATGAGGAACAAACACTATCCTATAAACTCTTCTTTATGCAGGCTGGATTACATTTCTACTGTGATTGTACTTTCTATGATAGTGTGTGTAGAATAAACTTCATCAGCTGAGTGATTGATGGATCATTATTGGTCCATTATATACAGGGGAAAGTTTCTCTGTGCTCACTTTATAATCTGAGATTAAGCCTTAAAACATGATCTGTGACAAGACTGGAAACAAATCGCTGGTTTGAAGTGTGATTTGGCAACTTGAAGGCTGCAGGTCAAAATTTCACAGTTGTGGCAAATGAAAAACATTTGAATATAGTTTTTTCTTCACTGTGTGAATGTAATTTTAGGAGTTTTGCACACAATAGCTGGATAAAAACATGAAAGACACTCATTTTATTAAAAGCTAAGTATTTCCACGTCTTAACATGGAAAGGACCTTTAAACGTGTACAGGCAACGATCACGATCCACCCAGCAAGATCAGTATCAGTGGTTTCAAATGGACTTTCCCTCAAAAACCTCCAAAGAATTAATAAAATGCCCAAAACAGGGTCCTTTTAACTGATTTCATCAAAGTTACAGAGAACTGCATGTTGTTTTGTTGGCTCGTGCAGCCCAGCTCGGTCACACAGTCAACGGCATTTGCTGGTGAGGAAAGTCTTCTGCCTGAAAATGTCAACAGAAGATGGATGCAGATTACCACAGACGACCAAGCCCGTCGTCTGTTAGCATCCAGTAAATGTAGAAACACAAAATCCCCTTAAACGTGCAATCGTACAAGTTCAAAACACATCGCAGTAAGTAACCAAATTCAATATTTTAAAATATATTGGAGTCTGTCTCACATTTGTAAAGCTTTCAACATGATATAATATAAACAGCACCGACCACTTCGTCCTGCTGTACAAAAATGAAGCCAAAATAAATCAGATACAGGTGCTGCCATCTTGTGATGTCATTTAAAGTGGAAGGGAAGCATCACACCCACCTGACTCAATAAATAATCAATAAATAAGCACGGTTAGCTAATAATCACCTGTATAATAATCACTTCAAAGTTAAAGTTACATCTCATATCTGTGTTTCTACGCTTGGTAAGGGGACTTTGCAACTACTTTGTGATGCTTTGCCCCCTTTTTATAACATCAAATGACTCATTAAAATCCAGCTTATTAGAAAACTGAACACGTGAGCCAACATTAACATGACAGGAACTATATAAAATAACAAAAAAAACATCTTTGGGAAAAATGTAGTTGATGTATAAATTGGTTTTGGCTAACATGGATCTTATGAGCTGTACCGCAACCAGCCACCAGGGGGAGATCCAGATTTTCAGGGAGCTGTCATGTCATCCAACTTGACAGTATGTTTAACTGTTGGGGGTGTGTCCAGGGTGCGGCCTGAAATCTGATTGGTCATCTCAAGTGTCACCCATTTATCCTGAACTATGATTGGCTATCTGTCAAACAGAGCGTTGGGATCTGCAGATTGTGCAAAATTAAGCTTCATGCCACAAATTTAAGCCACCCAGCTCTAAAATCTGGACACACCAACGCTCACAGCGTCAATAACATCAACCACTAATGCAGCCAGATCAATAACATTATCCACAGCTTCAATCAGCAGCAATCACTTCATCTCTCTTCACTTCACTGGCAGTGAGTGAGAAGCAGCATAATAAATATTTACTGCATCTTCCATATCACTTCAAGCATTTGATTTACATCTATAAAGAAGATTTAAAAAAAAAAAAAAAAAAAAAAACTTTTACCTTATTTTACGATATTTTGCATTTATATATTCAGAAATATTTTATGCTCCAGTCTTTGCTCAGGTTTTTATTTGCACATAAAAAAAATAAATATGACCCTACTGTCCAAATAAACCAAATAAATCATGTCCACTGACTTAACTTAATCAAAAAATATCACACTTATCCGATCACTTATAGATCATATTTAAATCAGTTTTGCAATTTAATGCAAATGAGTCCATTTTTTATTTTTAAAATAAATAAATGATTTCCTGCATGCAGACAGAAAGCAGCTGATATGATATTTCTGCTTAATATCGGGTCAATAATGTTATTGATCTTTTATTTTAAAGGTTTGGACTCACCCAGAAGATGAAGTTGAAGATGAACAGTGCGTATTTCACGCACAGCTCCCAGCTGCTCAGAGCCGTCATCCTCCCGGTGTGTCTGCTCGGTGTCTGTCGGTGACGTGTCGGTGCCGTTTCTGCAGGTCCGCGGCTGTCTGTCCGGTTTTAGGAGTTCGGGTCCGTCGGTCGGCTCGACTCGGCTCCGCTCGGCAACTTCCGTCAGCTGTCGGTGTGCAGAGAGACAGACACAGAGAGAGAGACAGTGATCTTCATTTTTACTTTCTTTTTCTTCCTCTTTGCTTCTTTTGTCTTCCTTGAAACAGATTATAGACCAAAACAACTGAGCAAGAAGTTAAAGTGAAAAGAAAATTTTTAAAAATAATAAAAAACAAAATAAAATGCACTGTAAAATGTAATTTCATGGTATACATAATACATAAATAATACATAAATATACTATATATTTACTATATGTACATTATACACTTGACTGTGGTTTAAAGTAGTTAAATGTCTCACAAAATGATCATAATCCTTAAAATAATCATAATAATAGACTTTACATGGCACATTTAAAAACTAATTTAAAAAGTGCTTCATATGGTAAAACTAGCATTTACAGAATATTTCAGCATACAATGAGGCAAATCAAACGAGATAAGTAAAATTACAGAAACATACATCTGTCCACGCTCACATGATACAAAGGATCATTAATGTCAGTATGGTGATTTATTATTATTATATGACTCCAGTGAATAATTTAACAATATAGTAATATAATATAGAGGAGGATGTTGCTGTCTTCACTTGATTGATTTTCATTGATTATTAATAACATGCAGCACAGCAACACAAAGAGACAATATGCACAAACAACACAGTCGGCATGTAAATAAAAATCGTCCACTCACAAACTGAACATGATGTGCTGCATACTTTAAATGTTCCCTGTGAAATACTCAGATTTGCTGCAGTGGAGAGAAACATGTTTTCATCCATTAATCCACTGAATACAGCACAGCAACAATCACCAGACTTATTCTGCACAAAAAGGTCACAGTGACTTCGACCTTTGACCTCCAAATTTTATTCAGATGTGCCAAATCTGAAGAAGTTTTGCTCCGGCGTTTCTGAAACTTCACATTGATGAAACACTGACTTTGACCTCCACGGTGTATTATTATATCTGATCAACATCCTGTAATCCCCGAGGGCAGATGTTTAACAGGACAGCAATTGTTATTTGAGTCACCTCTCAGTTGGCATTTCCTCTTTTCTTACTCGTCAGCAATACTTTCTGCATTCAGGTAGATAAGTCAGGCTTTATTAGTCCTGCAGGAGGAAGTTCACATTGTGGAAAGTGGAAATAACAGAAGGAAAAAATGCGAAACAAGAACACAGAATTAAATAAATATATATACATATAATAAATAAATATATATCTCAAGTAAAAGTACTGCTGATCATCTGTATCTGTGCAGTTATCTTGAGAAGAATAACAAATAAAATAGTAAAAAGAGAAAAGAAAAGGAGTTTTAAACTGTTCACACGCTGTTTGTATGATTGTGGGGGGGAAACACCAAATTCATAAATCTGGCATCAAATCGTGGTCACATTTTTAGAGTTTGAACTTTAAACCTCATTACCAGCCTTCAAAATGCCACGAGAGTCAACACCAACCGTAACCAGTGTGTGTGTGTGTGTGTGTGTGTGTGTGTGTGTGTGTGTGTGTGTGTGTGTGTGTGTGTGTGTGTGTGTGTGTGACATTGGGGCTATATTCTCGCTCTCTCTCTCTCTGCTGGAAATGTGACTGTTTTTCTTCTCCCGCAGAACAAAGACGACAGTGTGAGCGGTCAGCCCACGACTGTTGTTTGCAGCTGCACACAAACACACACTGATGAAGATGATGATGATGAAGATGATGATGAAGGAGTACAGTGCGACCCAGCTGACCAGAACCGCAGCAGCCATGGGAGTAAAATAACTCCAAACACTGACCCGAAACCAAATGTGAGACAGATTTATGTACTTTTAAAAATATAAATACTAAAGTACATCAACACTGCTCTTATTGTAACATAAACACATATTCTAATCACATATTATAATGTGAGGATGCAGTTTTGTATGTCAAGATAACTATTAACCACTAGTGGAGGATCTTACTCATCAGAACTGACTTTTAATATATACTCAATAAATATATTCTATCAAACTTCTTACATAGACCCTCTTTTAGTGATTTAAAGTGCATTTTCTGCAACTTAACACTTAAAAAATATTGTATTTTTACTCCACTACATTAGTTTGATGGCTTAGGTCACTTTTTAATAACAATGATGTGTTATTGTAGGTTAAGATAAGACTTTATTGATCCTTTTGAGGCAAATTCACAGTAACATTACATAAAGTAAATAAAATGACATCCATCTTTACCAGCTGCGATCTTAAACTGCATCAATAATTATAATCCAACAATCCAATATCCAGTGCATTTATATGAAATTGGTCATTCAACCTTTATTTTGTTGCTCATATTTTTGTACTTCAGGTGTGACTGAAAGCTTCTGAAAGAACTTTTCATGAAAGATCCTTCAAGCTCAGATAGTTTAAAAATGTTTTCGATGATTCAGCTGATCGAACCTTTTCATCCTCAGCCATCTCCACAGTTTACTGATTCAAAAAGAGGCCTTTCACTTTAAAATATTTGTGTGTAAAAGGATCAATTTGATGACTTTTGTTTTGGGGTAGTTTTAATATGTCACCAATAACAGCAGCCTGATCACACAAACCCACAAAGACGAGTCAGAGCTCAGTTTGTGTGTCTATAGTGTCTCAGTCTTCTTACCGAGCTGCATAAAAGACTGAGTGTGTTCCTCTGTAAAACAACACTGCCTTCATCTCATGGTGTGTGTGTGTGTGTGTGTGTGTGTGCGTGCGTGCGGGCGTTTGTGTGTTTGTGTTTGGTTTCCAAAACAACTCAGCGTTCATCTCTGCATCCATTTACAAAGCTCCCCTTCAAAGCTGCAGCCACCGCCTCTGTGTGTGTGTGTTAGAGTGTGTGTGTGTGTGTGTATGTGTGTATGTGTGTGTCAGAAAGGGTCACCGAGTGGAGGATGAGGCAGAGGAGGGTGAAGGAGACGACACATTTTGAACATTTTTCCAGCTTTACGTCGACCTGAAACATCTCAAAGTGACACAAAGATTTAATCTGATCATTAATCAATTCATTGATCAGAAATGGCTTCTGAAGTGAATTTGTACTTATATCAGAGAAGCTGCCGTCCTCTAGTGGTAACTTCCACAAGCTGCAAGGCACCGATTTTATTTGATATTCAGATTTTATCCTAATTTCTCTTCGATATTTAAAAGGAAGAAGAAAAACAAATATTACTCAACTACAAATATATATATTATATTTGTTAATTAAGTGCACATGCAGGATTCTTGTATGTAAACTTTAACTCTATTCTGCAAAATTTCATTTTTACTGAGCACATCATGTTCATGCATTGGTAGCAGTGTTAATTGTAATGCAGTAGCTTCAAATCACATCTGTAATAATTCAAATTAAACTGAAAACTGGAATAATTTAGTTTATTATTTGACTGTTATGGTGCAGTTCTGTAAAGCACCACTGAATGGCGATGTCTACACGATTATCTTCCTCACACACAACACCGATCACCACCAGGACTGTACACTGTCAGAAATAATCTGCTAAATTGGTACCTTTATTTTTACCTTTACTGTCTCTTCACCCTTATTTGCACCATTAGATGAGAAAGAATTCACTTTCTTTTGATTTGTTTGCTTGTAAAAGTGCAATTTTATTGCCCTAAATGCTGCTCACGAATGAAAGTTTCCAATATTTAATTCATTCATATACTTGTATACCAAAACTCATCCTATAAGATTAAATCTAAGTAGACATAAAAGCTTCTAATCTAAATGAAAAATTTGACCTACTTTTTTATGGGGGGCAATAACACATGTCCCCTGATATTTTGCCTTAACATTTAGAGGAAACAGTACATATTTTTACTGCTCGGAAATCCACAAAAATCTTCAAAAATGTCATTAAAGTTATTTTTAGGTCTAATAAGTAATCCGATAAAGTACATTTGGGGGCAGAAATGGAACTTCTGTTTCTGATAGTGTAGGAATATTAAGATTTAAGGTTTATATGGAAATATAAATTGTAATTTCTAATCCCTGGGATGCTGATTTGAGAATATTTATTATATTTGAAGTTGAAGCCAATTAATACAAAAAACAGAAATTAACATTTTCATGTTTCTTTTTTATTTATTTATTTATTCTTTTTTGTGTAACTCTAACCCACCACCTTCATTCTTTGATCATGTGACTGTGGGGAAACATCAACACCTTCTGCTCGATCAGTAATCAATACTTTTACATCCACGTGCGTCCTCTCGGTGATGTGAAGTAACGGCTAATCTCGCAGCCAATCAGCAGCGTCCCTCGGCGCGGCGCGGACCAATCAGAAGGCCGTGCGCGGAGTTGGTCCGGGGCGGCGGCCGTTACCTGCTCAGTGTCTCGGCTGCGGCTCAAGCACCGACGCGGCGCTTCTCCTCACCGGAGCCCGCTTCTTCTCCGGTAACTTCACGTGTACAAGATGGGAACCGACGGTGGAGCTTCTGCCGCGCGCCGGAGCGGAGGTTAACGGCTCACAGGTGTTTTCCCGGGCCGTCGCGCCATGGCTCGCACCGGCTCCGGTGCCCTGCTGTCCCGGAGAAACGTCCGGTTGGACTCGTTCCTGAAGCGGAACACCGACCGGGCCGTGTACGAGCGGATCCGCGCCTACGAGCCGTGCGTGGTGGTGTCGGACACCGTCAACAAGGTGTACATGCACGCGGTGCTGAGCGACGAGCGCGTGTACCTCACCGAGTTCCCGCCGCGCACCCTCACGGCAGTCTTCAGCTTCAGGCGCGTGCGCGACATCGTGTTGGTGAGTTCGGAGAAGAGACCAAATCCCATTCAACTTTTATTAAATTTACACTTTAAGCTGCTTTTATTTAGGAGCAGAGCCGAAAAAGATCGATTAACTGATCGATAGATTGGCAGAAAAATTACGGCCGTGTATTGTAAACTTAAATTGTCTTATTTTCAGAGTAATCTGCATTTTGTTTAAGCGATTAACCGCTTACTTGTTTGATTAATATGTCTAAAATGATAAGAAATGTCAGTGAAAAGTTGAACAGCTCAAAGGGAAGTTTTGAGATTGCTTATTTATCCTCTGACTTCATGTTCCCAGAGCTTTCAGTCCTCCTCATTCAGACTGTGAAAAAATGACCTATTTTTGCATTTAGTTGAGCTTCATAGGAATTGATGAAGTGTCAAGAATTGCTGGTAAATATTTCAGTTGATAAACTTGTTGATTAATCAACTAATTGTCAGTGATTATTCTTATAATTAGCCACCATGATCCAATTCCAGCTTCTCATTTTAGCAGATATAATGTTTTTCTTTGCGTTATTTGGTAGTAAACTAAATATTTGCAGATTATTGAAGATAATTCTTGCTGTTATATTGGGTGTTTGGAAGCAGTGATTTGCATTTGGTTGCCTATAGATTAAAGGGGAGGTTAACCAGATTTCAAATTTATGAATAATAAAAAAATATATATTGGTAACTAACATCTGTAACAGCAGCCAAAGTCAATTAAATTCCCCTTATGTCACACTGAGTATTAATTCCTGTTGTTTGATCCTTGGTAAAGTCAGATTACACTTGGGTCAATTTGATTTGCAGGTGTCACTTCACACCTTTTGCACAGGCTGAACAACCTTACAGCCCATTACATTTGTGAAGAGCATTACACCAGTGGACGTTATCTCTTTACGAACATCAGATAATCAGATTAACCTCCTTAATAGGCAGGTTAATCCAGGTTAGAGTAATAATGAAACACATGGTTTTGGGAGTAAGATATGCACATAAATCTGATCAAATGAAGACATTGAGTTTTGATTTTCATGCAGGGGACTTCGTCATGATTCGATTGTTTCGTCAGGTGGAAACAAGGAGCCACCTGATCGTGTCAAGCGATAATTGTACTTTACTTAATGTACTTATGTAAACAAATAAATAACTATTAAGGCTCAGTATTGGTGCCACAGATTGGTAATCCAGCCTCGGATCAAGCTGGAGCAGTTGCTGCAGTTTTTTTAAAGATATTTCAAGTTTAAACTACAAATAGGCATAAAAGAAAAAAATAAAACCATGCATCTGAGACAGCAGCTGTTAACAGAATCAGATTTATTGATCAGGTACACAGTTCAGGAACACAGTTGGGGAATTTGCAAAGAACATACAGTTACATCTGGTTCGGTTTAAAAACGCTAAACATGGTAAAAATAAAGAATAAACTACTATGTAGAAGTGTGTGTATATGTAAATTGTAAATATATGTACACATATGGGGGGATAAATAATAAAAAGTGACATAGACTGTGAGACAATGATGCCACATCATTATTAAATTACTTAATCAACTCAACTGTTCATAATGTACAGCATGGTTTACAGTGTATGTAGAGAGCTGCAGCTAATGGTTATGACCATTATAGATTATTTTTATTTTATTTGTTTCTGTTGAGTCCAAAAAGGGTCAGAAAACAGTAAAAAAAAATTGCCATCATGGGTTCTGTTTAGTCAGACAACAAAAACATAAACAATCAATTGACAAAGATGTTGTTGTTTTCTGAGATCATCTAATCAATAAATCAATAATCAGTTTCAACACCACTTTCAGCACACACACACAACACATATATAATTTGTCAGAAGTAGGTGATGTTTTGCTTTTAAACTAACTAATCAGGAAACTGCTGATCTTTAGATTATAAACTAAATGACCTTATCTGCACTATCAAAGTCTTAAAATAGATTGAAGCTCAATGCTTGGTAATATAAACCTACATAACATGCGGTATGTCCCGACAGAAGCCGTGTGTAATGGAATAAGCTGCTAATTAGCAACGATCCTCTTGTTATGTCACAAAGGTCCAAGGTCGAAGGTTTAACTTCTTCCTCACAGAGTTAATCCTGTCTGCATTAAAGTGTCAGATTATTGTTTGCAGTGCTTTGCTGTGTTTTAAATATACAGAAGAGTTTTTCTCTTGGCAGTGTGGAAAGGCTTTAAAATATAACAAGACTAATTTTGGACTCCTTTTTAAACTCTGGCGTCATCCGGATGAATCACTCAAACTGTAGGAGAGTCTGAGGCTTTTCTGTTTTTTAGTCATTAAACCTTCAACTAAATTATTTTTTAAATATAACATGATGCCCAGATGATGAAATGTGTAAATAACTATAAAGAAATGTAGAAAGAAATAGATATTCTACTTTTTAAATAAAGGAATACAAGATAAAGAACAGTATAATAAATTTTAAAAATGTCCACAAATTAACTTATTAAATAAAAGACCAAATAAACACATATATAAAGAAATTAAAGATATACGTAAATGTAATGAATAATAAATGTCTACATAAAATGATGCCCAAGAGTCAAAAAGACTGACGCTGAAATCGCACAGCTTGTCTTTGTAGCGCCTTCGGTCAGACAACTTGCTCTCCTAAGGAAGTTAATTAATGCACTCAAATACTTATGCAATAAGTTAATAAGAGATAAAACAGATGTATATATTAAGAAAAAGGAAAAGTGTTGTATTCTTTAACGTATTGGCCTTCCAGATCTATCCAGATATTTTTTCTTTGTTTGATCTGCAGGTCAATGACCTCCCAGATTTCCTCAGTGGGAAGGACAGGGAGGTGTGCCAGCACATACGAATCACCTACGTCACCGAAAACGCAGCTGCGAGGGGACGGGAATGGCTGAGGAGAGGCAAGAAGGAGGAGCTTCCTCCTGCGGCCCCGCCCTCTCGCAGGAACAGCCACTGCCCAATCATAACACACACCTTCGAAGGTGAAGCCAAGTGTTTACCTGCCTTTTTTAAAGAAAAATCTATGAATGCTACCTGGTGTGGGAGTTGTAGCTTAAGCACTGAAAGCCACGTTTCTACAGCACTGAACGGCTTTTTAGGACCTTTTTAGTTTGATGAAACAGTGTTAATCCAAGATTGATGCGACGTAAGCAAATGAGATGAACAGTGACAGATTAACTGATACGTAAGACGTCATTTCTGATAATTATTCTTAATACCTTTAGGTCAGATTTTCCGTGACATCAGATTAAATAACGCTGGGATTCGCTCCAGTTGATTTTGAGTTGTTTCCGCTGATACCTGAGGCTTAAGAAGTCATTTGAAATGTAAGAGATAAAATTGGTTCTGTAACTGCTCTGAAAGGATTAAACATTTCTGTTTTAAATTTCAATTTCATGTCAGTCAAAGTGTTTGTCAGGTGATGTCATGATGCCTTTTGTTTTATACTGAGATGCTCATGTGTTTTATATTTCCTGGTTTCCTTCCCCTGACACCTTAAATCGTAACTTTAACCACCCTGTGTCTTTTGTTTCCCCACACAGGAAGTCCTGCACAGAGGTGAGTATCACACACACACACACACACACACACACACACACACACACACACACACACACACACTCAGGTGTCTGGTTTGTCAGATGATATCCATGTATGGAAGCTGAGACCTGCAGTGGTTGCTCTTACTTTTTAATCATCTTAAAGGAAAACTGCACCATAAATGTCTTCAGTACCAAACACTCACTTCCTGCAGGCATTAACGTTGTTTGTTGCTCATTTCTGGAATAAAATCATCAATTTCAATTATAATATAAATAAATATAATTATAATAGATGCCACATGTGACCCAGAGAGATGAGTGTTACCTGAAGCAAACACTTTTTAAATACACTACTTGTGTCATTCTCTAAAACAAAACTAAAACTCTGAAAAGGTGCCATTTTTCAGGATTTATCAATGTAAAGTCCTGTTAATCATATTGGGCATAAAGGGCTTTTTCCTTCAGTCCAGATTTTTATTCAGGATTGATTATTTTACACTTCAAATGTTGAGCTGCTCTGTGTGGTGTAAATTTAAACGTCCGTTTTTTTTCTTTTTCTTTTTTTTTTTTCCACTCCTGTCTCTCCAAAGTGTGCAGCAGAGATTCAGTCTGGGAGTCACGGAGACAGACAAACTCTTGAAGCTATAAAACTTTACAGCTGTTGTGTGCGAGGCTATGAGAAAGAAGGTGGAGGGTTAAACTTTAAGAGCGCACATACCTGCGTTTATATATGTGTGTTGAGGGTGTCAGAGCTTCACAGTCCTCATCTAAATCTTCCACTTTCAGTTGGGAAACTCGTGAATAATGCGTCAGGTGAAAGTAGGCTCATCCTGAGTGGCTCTGTAATAATCCTCTTCAGGGTCTCAGGTAGCTCATGACTTATTTAAGTAAGAGTGACACGTTTCACCTCAGTTCAGGCTGTACTCTGAGGACAAGAAGTACAGCGAGCAAGCGAACGATGACCAAAATGTGACATATTTAAATACAAAACACTTTTAAAATGCACAAACAGAAACAACAGTTTTACATGAGCTCAACAACACAGAATATATTTTTCATTTAGAGTTGCAACTAATGATTCATTTCATGATATATTAATATGCAGACCCTGAAGACCCTACATAGTCTTCAGATTGATTGGTTGGCAACCAAAGATTTGTGACAAAGAAAAACAGAACATTTTCACATTCAAGTAGCTGAATCAGCAAATTTATGGCATTTTAAAAATCTCCTTTAGTTGAATCATTATTGTTATTAATGATTGTAAAGAATCCAGTCTAGCCTTTTTAATGAAAATATATCATTGAATTATTTATATACTATTGTCATCTAAATGAATAGATTTAAAAATAATTTAAGTTTCACATTTTTTAACTCTAGAAATCAATACCTGTATGTGACAAAACTGATATTACAAAATAAGAGAAGTTGGACAAAACAAGCTAATTTGACATTTCAGAGAGTAAATGATAATTTAGTAATGAGAACAACCATGCGGCTCTGCTGTTAGTAGTTGTTGAGGTTCAGTCTGTTTTTTATTTGCTGCAGTCTTGTGGGATTATTTTCCTCTGTGTTGTGTTAATTTGTGGACGGAAGGAAGTGAGAACAGATTTACTGTCACCGAACACTGAACTGTTGCCTGGTTACAAAAAAATGCCACACGGCTGTAAAACTGATGTGTGTGATGTAAACGTTGTCTCATACTCATCTGTCTCTCTGCTCGAGTGTAGCTCACCCCTGGGAGGTCATTAAACGCGCACATACTCAAAGAGGCAGCGATCTTTGGGGACATGAGAGCAGTTTACAGCCATCTAATCGTTAAATTCAAATTACTGAGCAGCTTCAAAGTCAGCAGCTCCGGAAGGTGAAAGATTTAGAACAGGGAGACAAGGCGATGAACATGAACATGTTTTGCACACTTTATTTATTAATGTCAGCAGAGAGATGACAGGAAATAGTCTGATGCACTGATGAAGTTGTTGAAGTTCAGAAGAAGAAGAATGACTGAAAAAGTGTTTGCAAAATGTTGCCAATGAAAGTGAATGCTTCCTTTTTCTTTCTCTTTCTTTCCTCCTCAGTGAAAATGGGATGGAGGAGCTTCACATGTTGCCGCCCACACGTTCTGCCTCATGTCCAAACTCGGAGACTCTGGGCCTCCCGAGGGTCCCTCACCCCCCCAGCAAGCCTCCCTCCACCTCTCCCTCCATCTACTCCACCACCAGCTCCCCCACCTCTCCTCTGTCACCCTCGGATCAAAGACTGAGAGTCCCTGAACCTGGACAGGTACGGATGGATGGATAGACTGTTTCTGCTTCTGTTTGCCAGATTCAAAACTAAACTAAACACCTTTGGTTGGTCAAAACAATGCATTAATGATCTTTTTTATTTAATGCTGGTGCTTTGAGAAGTTTGAAAATATCTTAAAACATGTTCATATTTCCAGTCTTGAGTGTGAGGAGTTTTGTTTGTGTCTCCCAGAGACTGTTAACCCTCCTGAAAGCTCTCTGCATTTGCTGTAAATCACGTGGGGATAAAATGGCTCAAAGGAAGCCAACAGGTTTGTCAACGTGATGTTTCAGG
Organism: Amniataba percoides; assembly: GCA_037176925.1. Taxonomy (NCBI): domain Eukaryota; kingdom Metazoa; phylum Chordata; class Actinopteri; order Centrarchiformes; family Terapontidae; genus Amniataba; species Amniataba percoides. Next base: position 3,289,617 of record JBAJHX010000002.1, on the reverse strand, counting down.
TGCCCAGGAGGATCGGATCAGTCTTGTCTCGCCTGTTGAGAAGAGACGGCGTGAACAGCAGAGAGGAGCGGGAGGCTGAGCTGCATCTTTACGCCGTTTCACAAACGTCCAGACTTTACCTCCATCTGCTCAGCTCATGGAACAGCTTCATCATCGTGAGTGATGACAGAGCATAAATCAACACACAATCATAAACTTTCATTTGTAAACAAGGCTAAAAACTTCCTAAAACTTCTCACTGTAGTTTTTATCAAATGTTACTCTTGTACGAGGAAACAGTGTGTTTGTTGGGGACTATTTTCAGCAGGGGATTAATCCACATTTGGTGCTTCAGTGAGTATTTGCGGCAGCAGGAAAGAGAAAACTTGTACTTGCTGTCATTTTGAAAACAAAAGCATTTGTAGTTTCAGTAACATTAGAAGAAAAATCTTACTGACGACCACTTTAGACAAGAGTTTTTCACACATGCAGCTGTAAACAGATCTCGGAAAGTCAAATGAGCAGAGTTCATTCAGGCCTATCGGTCACATGACCTCCCTCATAAATTATGCGGAAAAACACCTTTTTGTCTGTTGGAATTGAGACCAATTAGTTAATAATGAACTGATCTGTCTGGAGGAAAACAATATGTGACTCCTGTAAGGATGTTTAAAGGAGTGTTTTCATGTTGGGGTGTTAAGATCATGTGTGTGTTCATGTGTGTTCAGAGGTCCACTCTGTTATTGGACCCGCTCTACAGACGGAGGTGCAGCGCTTCATCCGACTCCTCTCCCAGAAAGCGACTTCCTGTCATCAGGTAACAACAAATCTCTTGTGACACAGTACACGACGGTGACAGAGGAGGAACCATTATTAACTCTGTGTGTGTGCGTGTGTGTGTCTGTGTGTGTGTGTTTGCAGCTGGGAGCGGACAGCCCACCTGTTCGGTCAGCTGACCTCTGAGCTCCTGCAGGAGGAGCTCGGCGTGGAGAGTCTTTACCTTTTGCTGCAGGAGCTGAGAACGGCTGCTCATCGAAACATCACGCTGCGCCGACTCTTCTGGAGGGTGAGCTGCTCAAACGTTGGCACTTTATTTATTCAGAGGTCGCTGTTGAGCAGTTTCAAGTAAGAAGATCTGCACAAATAAAATATAAATAAGGTGCAAATCCAAAACATGCACAGTGCACAGAAAGCATAATAGATACACTTAAAAAAAAAGGTTTGTTGTGTTTCTCTTAATGTGCTGTTGTCTAGAAAAAAAAATAAAGCACACAAAACTACCAGAGATTTTCGACACTAAAGACATGAAACTGTCCTGGTGTATTTACAATAAACCTGAGAACAAGGTAAACATCTTCAGATGTGCATTGATTAGTTCATTAATGCATCACCTCAGAGACTAAAAAGGAATTGGCTTAAAATCTCTGCCACTCATGTTTTCTGATCTTCTTCCTCCTCTGTGATGATGAATTTAATATCTTCAGGTTTTAGTTTGGAAATATTTTAACTTTATGTCATAACTCTTACTCAAAATGTCCTCACAAAGACACACAAACCAGAGGAGGTTGAACGTGACTGCACTCGGTGACGTCTCTGTTGATGTTGATTCGTGTTGTTTCAGTCCAGCGAGGTGTGCAGCTTCCTGGTTGAGACTCTGGAGGAAACTCTTCACGGATGTCAGAGCCTCAGTGGAGTCTACACGACAGATCAGCTGCTGTAAGACTGTGTGTGTGTGTGTGTGTGTGTGTGTGTGTGTGTGTGTGTGTGTGTGTGTGTGTGTGTGTGTGTGTGACCTTTAATACAATCAGGGAAATCGCTCTTTGAGGCTGTAAGCTGATTTATTTTTACACAACACACTTGTGTCTGTTGGAAACGGAGAGCGGAGAAAGTCTTTGTTAGTGTTTGTTTGTTTGTGTGCTTAAAATGTTTGTTGTTGGTTTTGAAAACACGATTAAAAGACTTTAACTTTTTATTCAGCAAAAATCATAAATAAGCTGTGGACCATATGGTGAATCTTCAGAGATGTAAAACACAACTTACTTTAAAAAAATGCAAGAAAATGACTTTAACCTGCAAAAAACATAAATAATTCTTCACGTTTAATCAGAATTGAATGAGTTTTTGTTTGAGAGTCGGTGACACATGATGGCAGAGAAGTGAAGTACTGCAGTGTTGGTGAGGGTTTACTGTAGTAGTAGTATTACTCATAGTAGTAGTAACACCAGGCTGATCTTTCTCTTCAGGTTGAGCACTCTGATCATCCAGACGCTCGCCGTCATGTTCAGAGAGACGGAGATCGAACCGGCCAGACTCAACCTGCTCTCTGCCAAAAAGTAAACAATCCTGCCTGTCACCTTTAAAAAACCTTTAACACTTTAATTTCTGCTGTAAACTCCATTTTAAAATGATTTTATTCTCCCTGCAGAGGTGCACTGACCTCCAGAATGCTGCTCGCCCTGATTTGTGACCCGGAGCTTCAAACACAGAACCAAGGATCTCTGATGGACTGTGAGGTGAGCTGCTCATCATCATCATCACCATCATCATCATCATTGTTATTATCATGACTGAATCTGTAATGTTTCGGTCGCCCCTCTCTGTCAGCTTCAGCTCTTACTCGCTGAGCATCTGGACGCCGCCTGCTCTCTGCTGTTCGAGCTGCTGCTTGTAGGCCACGAGGTGAGTTAGAAGTAATAAATAATGAATAAAACAATAGTTGAAGTGTCTGATATTTGGATTCACTGTTGACTTTTCTGTGTTTCAGGCCAGCAGATGTTCCCCCGCTGACAACTTCCTGTCTGTCGGCTGGATCCTCAGAGTCCTGCAGCCTCATCCTCACCTGGTGAACGTCCTCGCTGTCTGTTTAGTGGAGTTATTTTTTCACAGAAACTAATGCAGACATATTTTAAAGGATCAAAAATGAACACATGCTAGTGAAGATTTAATATTTTGCTGTCACAAACACACAGTATAAAAAATATCTTCAAACATTTTCTTTCCTGTGGATTATTCCACGTTCTCCCAGCTCAACTTTCCTTCCTATCAAATAAGAAATTTCAGTTGATCAGCTTTGTAGTTTTGGATCAAGTAGCTCCTGAAGGCCGGCTTTTATTTTGCCTGTTTTATTGTAAAAAATACATACACGAGTTTCAGTATCAATCAGAAGATATTAAATATTTATGGACTCTGATCAGGATCTGAAGCTGCATTTGAGTTATTTTAAACTCTTATTAAACTGATGTGTTGTTTAGTTAAACCAGAAACACGGTTCTTTTCTTTACTGGTCTCTTCATCCCTCTGCAGACGTCCTTCATCAGTTACCAGGCCCAGCAGGTGGTGCTGGTTTTGTCGGACCCAGGGGACTCGTTTCTCAGCCCGCTTCAGTCGGTCCTGCTCTTCCAGCGCTGTCGCCTCCTGCTGGCCTGCCTGCAGTACAACAACCAGCTGGCTCAGCACCTCCGCTCCCACTTCAGAGAGGAGTTCAGGTTTGTGCAGATTACATCGAGGCCCAGAGTCACTGTCGGTGTTTTATCTCCGATCATGAACTGAAGTGGCTGAAGTGTCACCGTTTGTTCCCTTCAGGTACTCTGTGAAGGTTTCATGTGCCGAGGAGAAGCTGCCGCCTCACTACCCGATCAGCCAGCCGACTGTGCGACTGGTCGAGCAGATCCTGACTCTGACACAAAGATAATCGCACACAAACACACACACATGCACTTAAACCTGAAAAAAGGAGCGCGACAGCGTGTGCCTTTTAAAACCTGAGTGATTTTTTTGCTTTGAGCTGTTTGAGTTTAAGTTTCAGTGCTGAACTGAATGATAAACTAATACAGAAGAAGCTAAATACCCCAGCAGAAATAATAGCACTACTGTCTACTGCACATATTTTATTGTTAGAAATGAAATACTCTGTAAAGGATACAGCTTCTCCAGGTTTAATTAGTGTTAGTTTACCAGGTTATTTTAATAAAGAAAGGAGCTCTGTGACATTTTGTGTGTCTGTTTTATTTGTTCTGGTTTGAAAAGTTGAAAAGTTTTAAGATGTCTTCAAGCTTTAAACAATAGCAGACATGCAAATTAGATTATTGCACTTTCACATTTACTCAGATAACATGTTGAAAAGTCCCGTTATTGTAAAACTACATTTTCAGCTTTACATTATCAGAGACATAAGACACAAAAATATTTTGTAAGTAAGTAGCTCCCGTTGCACAACGTTTGACTGAGCTGTCACTTGAAAACTTATTAACGTATTTTTGTTTCAGTGACTTTTATTCTCTATCCATCAGTTTTGGCACAAACCTCTCATGATCTGAGATTAACACACTTTCAAAAAAAACTCAAAGGAAAGTTCATTTATCAGAATAACATCCTGTGTTTATGACAACAGAAAAATACAACCGATCAACTCAACATGAATATTTTCTCATCATAAATAACACCTGTCAGAATGATCACAAGCTCTGAATCAGTGCCACAGTTTAAATTCAGAAATTCAAGTAAACCTGTTAATACCTGTAGTGATGTTTGAGAATTCATTCCTATTTATTAAATAGAAATAGTCTTTTCTCCGACTGCTTTAATAGCTTTTCTTGATAAAGCCTGTTATAATTTGACATTTTTCTACATTATTTGTGATAAAACACTTGGGTCTCAGTGCCAGCACCACTCTTATGACACCTTACATTGATAAATAGGAATGTTTTTCTACAAAATGCTTCTTTCATATAACAAAAGAAACAAACTGCTGAATGTTAATGTCTAAAAATCACAGAGTACGGAAATGAACAGATGAAAAATATGAAAAGAAAACAAGATGAAACCTTACTTTCAATGCCAGCTTTTGATAAATTACAGTTTTTAAACTCCTTTTGAAGCATCAGTCTTATTATTTTTTAATTAAAATAAAAGAATTAATACAGCAGCAATTTTCCCATCTTACTTTCGCAGTTGCTGATCTTTTTAACGTGTCGTAATAAAGGAAAATAATAGATTCAGTGGAAATCTGCGTCATCTATTATTTTCTTGTGTCAGGACACTTTGTTGTACGTTTGTTTTGTAAAAAATAATCACATCATAGCAGCTGAATATTACAATATCAGGACAATGTCAAGTTCTTGTTCCTTAAAAAGTTAGAGTGAATAAATGAGCTGTAAAAATGATCCCTCAGTCTGAATATGAGGCTGCTGTCAGGAGGTAAAGATGATTTCACTAAAATAAACATAGACAATTTCAATCTAAATATTTTATCATACAATGTATTATACAATTATCTTCAAAGGCACGTGAATACAATCAGGACCCAAAACCATGTGGTAGTTTTCAGAGAATAAACACTGTTTTCCAGCAGCGATTTCACATCTTGGCTTTGGGAGTTGAGCTGGAGTACAGATGATGCTGGAGAAAACACAAGATCTTCTTCCAGGAGTCTTCCTGAGCGTCTGAGTGAGGTTTGGTTTGTCCTCCCCACAGCAGAATCACTGAAACAGACAATATTTTATCTCTTTAATTCATCAACAAGTGAAGGAAAAAAACTACAAAGTCTCTGAGCTCTCCTGGAGGGATGAACACTCTTCAAAAAGATGTAAATTTTATTCTGTATTTGATCTTTCTGCATAATTTTTCACTTTCAGTTCAGCTCACCTTTCTCGTTTGTGCTGTCCTTTATAAAGTTACTGGCCCTGAAGTGAGGCGAGTAGGGCGGCTCGATCAGGTGTCCGGTGTCGGGGTACTGCAGCAAAGTCAGCAGGTGGTCATTCCCCGCGGCCTGCATCATCTGCGCCATCTGGGGGTCAAAGGTCAAATCAGAATCCTCCACAGTGTCGGCGGACAGGCAGGCAGGTGACCGCTAAAATTTGGGCTAAACGTGTCGGTTGTTCAGACATCATGAAAACTATGACAATGTAGTGAGGAAAACAGTTATTAGAAATGAATCGGCATCTGTTTTAATAATTTATTAGCTGTAAAAGGCATATTTTAGCTAAAAATAGCAAAAACATTTATTGAGCCTGCTCTCTCAAATGCTTTTGTCATTTATGACTGCAAACTGAACATATTCATGCTCTGAATGCGTCGCTCTGAGCTCACCTATCACTTCTGTCTAACATTTTATAGACAAAAGAATCAAGACAATACCTGGCAGATTGATATGAATTTATGAATACAAACGACAAATCTACCTTCATTTTGTGTGTGCGTGTACTCACATTCTTAGCAGACACGTCTGTGGGCCAGTTCTGATCATCGTTGCCGTTGACCAACATCATGGGGCAGCTTATTTTCCCGACCTGAGAAAGAAATTAACACAAGGAACAGCTTTAGTATGTGTGTGTAAAGTCAGTCAGACGAGCAGGCACTGAGCTGGTCAATTAATCTCTTCTTTCTTTGTGCCACTGAGTCATTTCATAATGGAAAATGTTGAAAGATTTCTAAATGAATCAATATGCTTGTAAAACACACAGTTATGCCCATTGATTATCTCCACATTGAATAATTAATCATCCTTAGTACACTCTGTCCCTTATAATCAAACACATCTCAAGTCCTATCTGTGTACTCACGTCCAGGTTCCTCGAGGCATCGCTCGCAAGTGCTAGACCCAAATCTCTCCATATGTGATGGTTGTTCTCATCCACACGAATCTTATCGTAGTTCCTGCCATCACAAAAATATTCAGTCCAACTGCCAAACTTTGTATTCGCACCACATTTAGGTTACTGATCGAACAGAAGAACCTACGTGAAAAGTTCGTGGAGGAATCCTTTGATGGTCCCTTCCCCCAGACTTGTGTGGTTTCCGCTGATACAAACACAACAGCGAGGCTGCAAGAGAAACTGTCCAATCAGAGCCCACATACATTTCTGCAGCCTCTGTGGTTTACCTGCCACACATCTTCATTAGTTACTTGCCTTGATAACGGTGCTCAGAGCCGCCAAATAGATGGACACGATGGAGCCGAGGGAGAGACCGAAGATTCCCACTCTGTCCGGGCTCACTCGAGGATGGTCCTTTATTATGTTAAATGCTGTCTGTGCAGCAGTAAAGAACAGGAAGTTCAGAATTACTGTGTTTGCATAAACCAAAATATCAACTTTCAAAATAAAATTAAAGTGAACGAGGAAAAGCAAGTCATGTTTTTGATGTAAACATGTCGACTGCATCTCTTTCGTTTGAGCTGATGGGGGTTGAACTATTAGAAGTTCATCTAAACAGTTGTTGACTTGAATGTTGACTGATTATTTGGCAACATCAGGTTAAACTTGTATGAAAGTTTGGAGGAAAAGAAGGCACAAACTCTAAGAAGCTATACAGAAAAAGTCCATCAGAACAATAAAACACTTGATAGCTTGTAGAAACTTGATAAAGTAACACAAACCTCAAAATAGTTGAACTGTAACGCAGCTGACTGCAGCTCACCGGGGGCAAAATACTCGAGCGCAAAACTGACATAACCGTGAGACGCCAGCAAGGACGCGCGATACTCCAACAACCCTCCGCCACCCCCCCACATGTCCAAAAGTCCAGGGAAGGGTCCTGGACCTGAGGCAGGGAGGAACACACGATGAAGATACCGAAC
>JBAJHX010000002.1:3252939-3270462 GCA_037176925.1 Amniataba percoides | reverse complement strand
GTTCGGTATCTTCATCGTGTGTTCCTCCCTGCCTCAGGTCCAGGACCCTTCCCTGGACTTTTGGACATGTGGGGGGGCAGTGGGGGGTTGTTGGAGTATCGCGCGTCCTTGCTGGCGTCCCACGGTTATGTCAGTTTTGCACTTGAGTATTGTCCCTCCGGTGAGCTGCAGTCAGCACATTTGGGGTTGAATTATTTTGAGGTTTGTGTTATTCTATTACCTCCAGTTTCTACAAGCTGTGTGAAGAATATCAGATGTTTTATTGTTCTGATATCACACGTAACAGACTCTTTTACTGCATTTAAATTGATTGTTATGTTTGCTGCAAAGCCAGATAGCCAATCACCTTCCCTACAGCTGCTGCTGCCATGTTCGCATTCGAAACAACATGGCAGTAGCAATCACACATTTTCTGAAAGACTTTACTGGCATCTGAGTTCACTTCACTTCTTTGAAACTTGATATTCAGGTTTATGAAACTTGCAAACACAATCATTCTTAATTTGCTGTTCTCTACTGCTGCACAGACAGCATTTAATATTGTGCAGGACCATCCTCAAGTGATCCCAGACAGAGTTGCAGTTTTTGGTCTTTCCCTCGGCTCCATTATGGCCATCAATTTTGCAGCTCGGAGCACCGCTGTCGAGGCAAGTAACTAATCGCCATTTCTTTGAGATATGTGGCCTTTGTGCCATGGAGGCTGATTTGACGTGTGCCATCGTGTTGTGTTGCAGCCTCGCTGTTGCGTTTGTGTCAGCGGCAACCACAGCAACCTGAATGGGAGGTCTCTCAAAGGATTTCCTCAAGAGTTTGCAACGTAGGTATACTGATCTGTCAGTAATGTAAATACTGTGCACAAAATTTCACTGTTGGACTTGGACTGTTGGACTTGGACTGTTGGATTCTTTGTGATGGCAGGGACATTCACAAGATACGCTTTGATGAGAACAAGTGTCAGATATGGCGAGATGTATGTCTTGGAATTACCACTAACCCCTCAATGACATTGGATGTAAGTATTGGTTCTCCTCACAAGGATACGATGATATATATCCATTGCTTCGGGATAAAATGCACATTAGATGATTGCAAACACACGTTGATTTTTTCCTGGTGTTTATTTCTAATTTAGGTGGGGAAAATAAACTGCCCGATGTTGTTGGTCAATGGCAACGATGACCAGAGCTGGCCCACAAATGTGTCTGCTAAAGACGTGAGTAAACACACACACACACAAACACATAAACTCAGAGCTCAGGGTGTTTATATTTTTATCACCCCCAGATGGCCCGGATGATGCAGGCTGCAGGGAAGGAGCACCTGCTGACCATCGTGCAGTACCCTGACACCGGACACCTGATTGAGCCGCCCTACTCGCCTCACTGCAGAGCTTCTGCTTTTGTAATGGATGGCATAAAAGTGAAAGGTGAGTTTAAGTACGAAAGTATTACTATGAAAATATACGTAAAGTAGCACAAGAACTCATCATGCAGAAAGATCTAACTCAGAGTAAAATGGATCAAGTAATTAGATTATAATTATGGACAGATTTATTTAACTTTAACTTGGTAGTTACAGAATCTTTTCTTATAAAATGTTGTTGTGTTTCAGTGATTCTGCTGTGGGGAGGACAAACCAAACCCCATTCAGACGCTCAGGAAGACTCCTGGAAGAAGATTTTGTCTTTTCTCCAGTGTCACCTGTACTCCTAAACTCTACTGCTACTCTACAGTACAGCTAAACTCCCAAAGCCAAGATGTGAATGATTGCATCAGCAAAGATTTCCCAAATATATTCATGTGCCTTTAAAGTTAATTGTGTAATACTGTTCATTTGAAAATGTCCATTTTTATTTCAGGTAAATAAGATTAAGATTTTTTTCATGCTGACAGTCACGATATTCAGTCAATATTCATACTGAATGAGCAACATCCTTGCTGCTTGTTTTTAGACATTATGTTATTAGTTGGAGTTTGGATTTTTTTGTTATATGAGGTCATCTTAAGAGTATTGCATTTTATTTTACCATAAATAGTGTTTTTAAAAAAGGTCATATTATGCCCAAATGAAAGAAGATTGAAGTGATTTATGTTGTTCGTGGCTCTGCTTTGCACATGAAATCAGCACAGAACATTATATAACAGTATATAACCAGAAAGCATGTGATCGGATATTTTCATGAAGCTGTTTTGATCTTTGGGTGAAGTTGTTTGATCAATAAAGAATACCAGAAAGAGAAAACCCAGCTCTTAAATAAATGTACTGGAGTGAAAAATATAATCTTTCCCTCTAGAATATAGAGGAATAGAGGTATAAAGCAGCAGAAAATGGAAATAGTAAGAGTACCTAGTAATATGTGTAACCATGATAAAGAAGTTAAATGTGAGCAACTAGAGTTAAACAATAAAATTATATTAATACTAATTTAAAAAATGTTCTAACATGAATTTAATAGTATGAATAATCTGATTTTTCACAGTAAGTAAGATAACTATGCTTTGAAATAAATGTGTTGCAGTAAAATGTAAAAATACTTTAATACATAGTTATGTAAATTTCAGTATACATTCATTTCAACCATTTATTTTCCATTAGTATAAAAAAAAATAAAATAATATTACATGAAAATGTTAAAACATTTAAAGTTTTGAGGCGGAACTTTGCCCACTTCCGGTGTGTTTTCGGAGCTGTGTTGCAGTCGTACCGGTCACATCGTGAGGGTTACCCAAGTGTCGCACCAGGTGGGTTTTCATCTTCATTTTAAATCTTTAATTGTCTTTATTTCTTTCGGTCTGTTTGTCCTCCGACCCGCAGATCAGCTGGAAGAAAAACTTTTTAGCGTTTCGTTTTATTTCCTGTTTCAGCGACGGAAGCCTGCAGGTGCAGTACAAACGCGACGTGCTGACTTTGACTTTGTTTTATTTGCTAGTTTTTATATATTAGTTGTGTTTTTTTTTTAGCTCAATTCTTACGTTTGGTCGTAGACCCTCAAACACAACAACAACAACAACAGTCCTCCCACCAGACTCCATTAAAAAACTGCTGATTTAATTTTAGCTTCGCCTCATTGAAAAAAAGCACACTCCTCCTTATGTGATTAACTAAATATATTCTTGTGTGTAGTATCCAGCTCAGTATATTGTGATTTAATAGATGAATTAAATTTATTTTCTGTCTTTTTTTTTGTCCTCCAGTTTCCAAAAAGTCCTCACAGCTGCACAGAGAAGATGCTGAGAAGAGCCACAACACAGGTGACATTATTATAAGACCATATTTATCATGATTATGTAAATACTGCATACATATGAAATATCCTGAGAACTTGGACTGTGACATTGTTTCTTTCCGTTCGTTTGAAGCTTCATTTCTTGAAATGAAGGTATTACAGAGGCTTCTGGTGGTTTGAAAAACTGATTGCAGCGTTTTATTTTGGAGCCAAAGCGCAAATTTTACATGTGTTTGGGCCGCATGCATCAACATTTACATACATTTCTCTTTTTTTGATTAAGAGATAAAGAATAATAAGTTGACTCCACGTGCACCAGATGTTTTAACCATCCAAATCTACATGTGGCTGATTGTTTAATAGCACAGGAAACATGCTGTAAAGACTTTATAATGTTCGCTGCAAACACTCTCACAACTAGAGAGGTGTCAACAAAAAACTTACATATAAACTTAGTAAATAAACATGATTTTTACAGGAAAACTAAGCAATGACAAAACATTTATGATGCTGTAAAGTCGATTAAATTAAAAGAAAAGGTATTAAATGTTTCTTTTGGCCAAAAGTGTAATAATCCAATCATTATAATATATTATTTATTTTATGTTCCTCTAGTTTTCAGGTTGACTGTGGAAATAAGATGGTTTTCTGATCTTGTTCTCTGGAGCATTTAAGAAAATATTGTTGAATCCTAGAAATCAGTGGGTGTTAACAAAATAAAAGCCAGTCAGAGGAAAACACTTCATGTATCACTTCCTGTATGAGGCCGTCACTTCCATGTATGAGCAATAAAAGTTGCAGAAGGCTGGATGTTATTTATAAATCTGTAATAGTTTTGTGTAGAAGAGCTGAAGAAAATGTAGATCTGTGCAGCACATTTTAGTAGAATGATTGATGAACGAATTGTCCAAAAATTAAATTCTAGTGCTCAATTTAAACTATTTAATGCTTTGTATACTTCAGGGAAGAAGTCCAAATACAAATTGCCTTTTTAATTTTACCCACTGATGAACAGGATAAAAAGCATTCAAGTGATCTCGAGCTCTTTACCAAGTGAATATTTTTCTTCTCGTCTCTCTGCAGCTCTTCAGGCAGGCGGTGCGATACCAGTGCACAGAAACCAACTTCATCCTGGAGCGATGTGAGTAAAAAGTTAAGAAGTTTGTTTGTCTGTTCTTCTCACATTAAAATCATCTAACGTGAGGACGTCTGCATCTCTGCTGCAGCCATCAACCGAGTGCAGCTGTTGGGCCGAGTGGGTCAAGAACCGGTGATGAGACAAGCGGACGGCCGTAACCCGGTGACCATCTTCTCCTTAGCAACCAACGAAATGTGGCGCTCTGGAGACGGAGACATGAGCTCGTCAGGTACACCATCAAATATTTATTCTTATATATTCCTGAGAAAACAGCAAAGAAAAAGACATATTAATGTTATGATAATATAATTTATAATATAATGGCAGAAAACATCATCTAATGACCAGAGATGGCACATCTGAAGGCTTTACACACCAACAGCAACATAAATAAACTGCTCAGAACTGCATTATTTTAATTTATAATTAGTTATAAAAATCATTAAGATCCGCCTGTCATCAATTTTGTTTTAAGTGTCAGAAGTGAATCAAAAGAAAAGCAATGAAAACAGTTAGCTAAGCTTTAAAATGAAGACTTTTCTTTTGATTACAGGCACATGGAAAGAAGTTGTTTGAATTTTAATAAGCACATTAAATCATTAATTTTAGTCTTTAGTGAGATTATGTTGTGTGAGGTTGGAAAAAACAGCAATAACAGATGAAACAAAGACTGAAATATTTTTATTCCTGTGTGAATCTTTGTTTATTTTTCCATCTCCACATTCGTCTGGTTGAATCTGCCTTCACTCTCCTCCCTCCAGACGTTTGTCATATTATGATCTTGCTGAAGGACGAGAGCTGAATAACAAAGTCTGTTTGCTCTTCGGGGTTGAGCTGAAATATCCTCGACATTTCAGCTGCTGAAGAAACACACACAATTCAATTTTTCAGATAAAATGAGAGATGAAGTGTTTCTTTATGGGTTGAGCTAAACATTATTATTATCTGAAAAACTCACCGTCACAAAGTTTGAAACGGATCATTCATCCCCCTCAAACATGACAGGGTTAATAAAATATCCTTTGATTTAATTAGTAAGTTAGTTTGCCTGTAGAATAATGTTTGATTTACTGCAAATTAATATTTCAAGGTGACTGTCTTATATATTGAAATGAAAGAGGTTCAGGTTTGATCATTTTGTGACGTTAGCTGTAAATCTGCTGTGTTGTAGTGTCACTTTCTGCCACTAGAGGTCGGTGTTGCTCGCTGACCTCAGTCTCTGTCACTGTGAACACTTGAATGATGGTTTTTGTTGGATTTCAAGGTTTTAAAAGACCAAACGCAGAGTGTGAAGGGGGATAAAAAAAAAACTACGGCACACAGTCTGTCCCTGAAGTGCTCGTGTCCAAATCTTCAAAATTCACCTTTTTAAATTTAGAAAACTGACCGCCTTGAAAATGTTTCAGAGCTTTGACAGGATGATGGATGATTCAGATGTCTGCTTAGAAAAAAAGGACAGTGTTAACTCCCATTTTTATCACCTGTCTTATGTTGGCAGTGACATTAAAAGTTCTTTAAAGTGTTGATGTGAAGGTTCGTCGTGTGACTGAAGCCGGTTTGTTGTGACTGCAGGTGACGTCAACCAGAAGACGACGTGGCATCGCGTGTCGGTGTTCAAACCCGGTCTGAGAGACTTGGCCTACCAGTACGTCAAGAAAGGGTACGACCTTCCCCAGTGTTTTGCTTCATGAATACTTTTATTTCATTAATTTCATATTGTAAAAAAGGTTTGTACTCATAAAAGTACATTAAAAACTTTTTAAAGAAACTAATGAACAAAATGAAAGGAGAATCAGATAATGAGGTAGCCACATAGAAAACTAAAAACATAACAAACGTGTATCCAGTTTAGACTTTTAGCCTCTTTAGCGAAAGAAAAAGTCCAATCAGGTGTCAAGTTTGCAAGTTTCGTACACATGACAGATACAAAACCTTTTACTTTAAGGATCCTGTAAGTGCTTCCTCCTCCTCTGGTGAGGCCGACAGGAAGTGTGAGCAGAGAAGAAAAGATGGCCGCGACCGAGCGGGTGTTTGACTCTGTGGTCAGAGTGACTCTCTGATGCAGGACTGATATTTTCAGCATCTTCTAGTCTCTCTCATTGTAAAGAGCAGCGGCTGCGGTCGGCTCGAATGTATTTCAGTCGCAGAGGATTCCTGTGGTGACGGGTTTATATAACAGAAAGATGATGTGCATAAAGGCTTCAAACCGCCTCTGCAGGATGAGTCACATGACCGCTGTCCCACTGTAGGTTTTCACCCGGCATGTTTCCAAAACTCGTGTCTAATTTCAGCTGTTACAGACGCTGTTCATGATGTTAGAAAACTTTAACTTGCAGATGGACGATGTGATGATGCGAACCACATATTTTCATCAATATGATATTGTGTCTTCTTTTGTATTTACTTTGATGAATTAGTCTATTTTTCTTATTAAAATCACACAGTTAGATGAGAAAATGCAAAACATGTTCCTTTTTTTCCACAGAAAGGTTGATGTTTTTACCAAATGATGAATAATCACGGCATTCAACCTTTGAGATGTTTGTGTGAATCGTGACTGATCCCGAGTCCTCCCTCCTTCAGGTCCAGGGTTCTCGTGGAGGGGAAGCTGGACTACGGCGAGTACGTGGACAAGAACCAAGTGAGGCGACAGGCCACGACCATCATCGCAGGTGAGGGAACGAACCGAACCACGAAACATCACGAATGAGACCACTTCACATTGTTGGTTTGTTTCACGTTAAATTAGTTCGCAGAAATGATTTTTGTCTCCTCCGCCGCTCAGACAACATCATCTTCCTGTCCGACAACGTTCGAGACAAAATCTGAACGACGCCCCAGCTCGTCTCCAAACGTCGACAAAGACGATGACTTTTTCTATTAAAACAACACGAACGCCACCAAGCAGACGAGCGAACTCACCAAAAAACAGGAGGAGGACAGAGCGTGCTGCGACTCTCCGGGCCTGTTTGACTCCCAAGAGCCCACTTGTGTAGTATCAATACACTTATTGATCATGATTATTGATTGTGCTACTTGTACAGAAGCGTTACCAAGATACAGTTTATTCCTTTTTTGTGTTTTGTAAAGTTGGAAAGGAGTTAAAAAGGTGAAAAATGTTTTGCTTTGTTTGAAAACTCAGTACAAGATGTGGTAGCTCTGTTAAGAGCGATTCTTACTCGTGTTTAATGGACAGAAGTTGTTACAGATTTACTTCCTTTTTCGGCAAAGACTCACTCTCTTTACACTCAATAAATCTGAAATTGTTTGTTGGCGAGTGAGACTGTAATTCAGGGGTCAGATTTGACCCGTGAAACGACCTCTCGAGGCCTCATGCATGTTTAAAAGTTATTTTTAGATTCAACCTACATATTATCTCTCTCTCCTGGTCTTTTATTTTAAAGTTATCATTAAATTTTCTAGAAATGCCACAAAATCGGAGCAAAATTAACTTTTTATTTTGCATCATCACTGTTCAATGAAAACCATGTACTGCCAGCTTTACAGATTTTTTTAGATAAACTGAAGGATTAAATGTTGAAAAGTTTCCTCTACTTCTTAAAATAAATAAGTCATCTAAGTGTCTGAAAAATGCATTATTTTGAAAGATAAGTACATTCATACTTTTTACAGGACAACGTCAACATTGGTTACTATTCCCTCGGGTTTAAAAAGTTAAATTTAGAACCTCACCTGCAGGTTTTCAGGAAATATAATCAGCTAAGTGTTTTATTTTGGGACCCTGGCTGTAAATGAAACCGATAAATGAAACACAGAAGACTGTTGACATCTCAAGTGCTGCACTCTTGTTGCACTTTGCATGTTTTAACCTGCCACTCAGTGACTTTCAGAAGTGAACAAATGGGCGAGATAAGGAATCTGACTTAGTCAAGAGTTAAAGCTTGTTAAAAGATAAAAGTTGTTCATATTAAATAAGCTCGTTATTGTTCATATAAATCCAAAACCAAAACTTCTTGCAGAGAAATATATAGTTTTTCTTGTTTTTTTTCTTTAATTTTCTACAATGGTGCATTTGTTGGGGACTATTTTCAGCGGCGGATTAATCCAAATTTGGTCTAGTGTGGAAAATGTAGGGAAACAATATTTCAAAAACACTCAAATATCACCAGATTCCATTTAAAAAGTGTTTTTGCTCTTTGATGTTCCTGTGTGAGTCTCTGCTGAATGTCAGCTGTCTTTCTCACATTTATCTTCATGCAAATCTCTCATGAAAGAGGAGAGAAATGTGCAGATTGGTGCAGGTGGAAAAAACATGCAAACTTAAAGGAAGAACATCTAATTAGATTCTCTATTTTTTCCTGTCTCCTTTGTTTCGTTGTGCACATTGTTGTTCACTGTTCGTTGCTGCAGGAGAACATTAGTTCATGTGTTTGATGTTTTTCAATTTTATCTTGGGCTGTTTTCTGCTTCATCACTTTCTTTCCAGTTCGTCTGTTGATTATCTCTTATTCATTTCCTTCCTGTTGTGTTCAGCTCACCGCTGCTGCTTCATTTCTCTGTGACAGTTATTACATGCACCTTTTTTCCCAGCCTGTTTCATGTTATCACATGATTGTTCACCTACAGCAGTCATAACATATTTGATTTAACTACTCTGTGGCAAAAAGTTGTGCCCTGAATTCCCTTTTTAAGCACTTTTAATTGAGAAAATGGATAAAAGTCACATCTAATGCATAAAATACAAACTTAGAAATATACAATATAAATAATAAGGTGAAGAAAAAGAAAATCACAACACAGACTGACATAAAAACAAGTGTAAATGCATTATAATAGGGAGAATAAATTATAAAGGTACTTTAAAATACATTTTTTTAGATGCTTTTTAATAGTAGACGTTGATTGGCTGTTTCTGTGACAGTGGAGGCGGGCTTAAGTCAAAGGTATTCTTGGCGTAATGTTATTGGTCGCTGTGATTCTCAAAGTCTCTCCTGATTGGTCGTATTGCTTGTCAGTAACCTATCTTAAAGAAAAGAGCGTTCTCATTGGTCGGTCAGTTGGCTATGGGCGAGACTAAGAGTTGTGAGGAAACCTGTAGAGTTACAGATGCGTCAAGAGAGCGGAAATTAACAGAGTGAGGCCGGAAACTGGCAGAAGAGGATTTAAAAATAAAAGCTTAAAAATAAAACAAAAATCAAGTTTATTGCCAAGTAAGCTTTCACCATGGATGTTTTTCACAATTAAGGCATTTATCAGTTTGTCTTATGAAAAGTTCAAAAAATGGCATAACTCGAAAATACAAATAGAAAAGAAAAAGAACATAAAATTAAAATGATTTATCATTTCCCTTTTATCAATATTTATTAGCTTTAATTTCTACTGAACCAACAGCAATGTGTTTTAAAAGACACATCAGTATTACACATCAGTGACAAACATTTTTACACATTTCTGCACAATCTGTACTATTCTTTTATTTACATAAATAACAGCCATTTTGTCAAACATTTATGTTTTATGTAAGTCTGCTTTATAATATTGTCTATTTTACATTTAATTTATACAGTTGACTTAAAGTAATTGTTTTCACCCTTTTGTATATTTTTATTCTTACAGTGTTTATATTTTCTGGACCATCAACTTGCAAGTGAAAAACCTACAGGCAATAAAACTGATTTTGATTTTTCTGTTGAATGGAAAAATTGTGAATAATCATGAATTCTCTTCTTTTCTGATTATGTTATGACAATAAGGATGATAGATAGAAAAATGAACCCAGCATCTGCGAAACTGGAGGCGATAAACTTCACTCTGAATGAAGAGTGAGGCTTTTATTTTGAAATCCACAACCAGAAGCTGCAGTATGTTGATGCAGCTGTTTCACTTTAGTGTCATAAACAGCTGGAAAATATGAATCACCTCAAATGTTTTCATCCTGCATCCATGTCTCATATAAAATCCACATAAACAGCCTCACTCTCTTTTAATCTCTTGTTGGATGAAATGATTTTTTCTTTTATTGTCTTAGAATAAAAACAATCCTGATCTTCTGCCTCAGCTGGTGGCTCCTCCCACACATTCCTGAGTGTCTGGGCCGTGAGGAGGAGCAGAGAAAAGAAAAAGGAAAAGAGGGGCAGCGCAGATCCGCCTGAAGCAGAGACCCAGAGAGGAGATGATCCACAACAACAACAACAACAAGAGAAAGTCTCAGCCTGGATGTGAAAACTCTCTCACATAATCCCCCACCTGCTTTTTTATTTTGTTCCTGCTCTTTTAGAAGTTTTTTCCTGTAGGGGGGAGTTTTGTTTTGCTGGATTTGTTTGTTCTGGAGGAGGAGAAGATACAAAAGTTGTGAATAAAAGGTGAAAAGCAGCAGAGAGTCATGGAGATCCTGGACAGTCCTGAAGCCTTCCTGCAGTGGGACCGGAACCTCAGCGAGCTGTCTGAGGCCGGAGAGATGGACTGCGGGCTGTACACCAATGTGAGTGAGCAGTGTGTGTGTGTGTGTGTGTGTGTGTGTGTGTGTGTGTGTGTGTGTGTGTGTGTGTGTGTGATCGATCAGGGCCCTCTGATCGGTTTGTGCAGCTCCTCTGTGAGACTTAATCAGCTTTGTCTGTCTTTGATGGAGGAAGAGGAGGAGGAGGAATTCAGTGTGTGTGTGTGTGTGTGTGTGTGTGTGTGTGTGTGTGTGTGTGTGTGTGTTGCCCGGCTCTCCATTCACAACTTGAGCCTTGAGGTCCAGGATGCGAAGTGTGTGATCATTTCTCAGACTTTTCTAAGTCTCTTTTTTTAACCCTTTTCTTTGCTTTTACACGTGTTTTCTAAACAAACTGGTCTTTAAAAAGTCTTTAAAACTTCTCATGCAAATAACATTTTTACAAATATGAAGATATGAGATCCTATTTGTTTGTTATACTTCACATTATCACATTTCAAACAACTTTATTTAACACTTTTGGGCTCTTTACAGCAGTGAGCAGGTTGCAGTAGTTGCACTAAACAGAGGCATCTTTTCAAGTATATTAATAGATTTTATATTCATATTTAGAGATGCTGCTGAATCTCTCTGAAACTGTAAAAATCCAGAGAGAGTTTTCATCTGTCTCCATTTGGCTCCTGTGGCTCCAAATGACTCAGAAAATGTGCACAATTCAAAGTTAAGACAGCTGAAATGCAAATTTTAAACTTTTCAGACGACGATCAGCTTGTTGCAGAGAAGTTTTGCAGCCTTAGAGAGTTAATAGTGACTCTTTTGTAGTGCACATACTGAAAATGTGCCGTCCTCTCTCTCAGCACCGGTTAATGAGCCGTTATAGAAACCACCTTCAAAATAAAACACCCAGTTTGTTCAGAGGAGTGTTTCTTACACACACTTCCCTGTATGTTTCAGACTGCACAGTCAGAGCCTCTTTAGTTCAAACTGTCTTCATCTAATAGTTTAAATCTTCACATACAGACACATGGCAGATGTCTTTTTAAAGTAATCACACACATAAACACACAGAGAAATGTGTCTTTTTGTATAATAACACACACACAGTATCAGTAAAATGAATGCTGCTCTAAAATGGCCTTTCGCCTTCAGTTATGTAAC
Source organism: Amniataba percoides (assembly GCA_037176925.1). NCBI lineage: Eukaryota > Metazoa > Chordata > Actinopteri > Centrarchiformes > Terapontidae > Amniataba > Amniataba percoides. Next base: position 3,258,543 of record JBAJHX010000002.1, on the reverse strand, counting down.
TCGAAGTGAGTTTTCCAGCCATATGTGTCTCTGTAGGCCAAGAGGGGTGTGTGTGTGGGAGACGGAGAATGTATGTGTGTGTGTGTGTGTGTGTGTGTGTGTGTGTGTGTGTGTGTGGAGCAGACGATGGAAGGAGGAGGGTTCGGGTTTACGGTGAGAAATCCAGCTGGCTCGCAGGATGAGAATCAGACACCGCAGAGACCCGCTGAGCCCGAGACTGAGACACCACACACACACACACACACACACACACACACACACAGTCTCTACCTGCAGACAGGTAAAGACTTGTGTTGTTAAAGCTTCAGAGCGCTGAAGGTGTTTGGTGCTTTGAAAGAGTCCCGAGGCTACAGATGCTCTCGAATTCCTGCAGACAGAATCAGACTTGTGCTGCTTTTCTGTCGATCTTCAGGTATATTTTTTGGATTAGGAGGAAAAATGACTGCTGTTTTGAGAGATTTTACTGCTGATTAACATCACATGGCATTGTAGGAAAATCACTCACTGGGCTGCAGAAGATAAAATAGTTATATAAGAAATAAAAATGAAATTTGACATATTTCCATTTGATTTCTGTTTGTCTCCATTTGGGTGTTTAGGTCACAGATTTTTATGGAAATCCAACGTTACTAACTGGAAGTGTGAAGTCTGAAAGATTTGTGAGGGTTTTTTTAGCAGCAGTTGCATTATGGGAAATGTAGTTTTTTGGGTAGTTGAGCCATACGAGGAAGTAAACAGGCCTCCTGCTGCTTCAGTTTTCATCCTTTTTTTTGCAACCCTTGCAAAGTTCATCAAAGTGCAGCACCAAACTTCTGCAGACAGAAATTCTGTTTTGCATTTAAAGGATCATTTCTGGTTTTATTCTGAAAGTTTTCTCCATCTTTTCTCTCAGCTGTGATAACGATATAGTCAGTCAAGTTACGCTTGAGATGATGAAAGAAAATCTTATTGTTGGCAAATCATTGCATTGTATTAATGATGCATCCACCTCATAAGATGAACTGCTTTTAATGGTAAAAAGCTTCAGTCTGAGGTTTGATGTTTTGATTCTGGCTCTGCATTTCTTGGTATTGGATGGATCCATTTGGTTTGTACGGATGCTGGAAATCCTTGACGATGCTTGACTTTTAATGTGGCGTTTTCAAGGTTTGGATTTTTAATCAGGCGCTTGAAATTCTGACCGCATTAATATGATAAAGTAGCATCTGACTCACTCAGATTTTTAGACCATTCAGTGCTGGAAACGATTGAAAATGCACCTTGAAAATGCTTGAAAGGTGCTTGAAAGTTCTTGAATTGGACTCTTAAAAAGGTGCAGGAACCTTGTTAATGAATCTGTGAACGTGACGATGATGATGAACAGTCTCAAGACCAGTCAGATTATCTAAACCATTTAAAAACAGTAAAAAAGAAACACTCATAACGGTGCTGTTTCCTGCATTTTCGCTGCTTTTAATAAGAAAAAGTGTCTCCATGTTGCTGAAACTTTTCAACTTAGAACATTTTGTGATGTTCAGAGTTTCTCTCCAGGTGATTAAAGACGTGAACTCTCTCAGGTATAAACTCAAACTCACAGAGGCCAGGTTGTGTCGAGAATCAGGACTAAGACGCTCTTGTTAGCGAGGTGAATTTTCTATATATAGTAAAGCATGAATAGTATGTGTGAGTGTGTGTGAGTGTGTGTTAGAGAGGGTGGGTGGGGGGGGGGTGCATGAATGTGGAGACCAACAAGACTGCAGTGTTTGAATGTCAGGCCGGCTGAAGAGCAGACTGGGATCTTTGTTGGTTCGGGTCCTCGCTCTCACTTTCTCTCTCCGGGGGTTTGTTGACTCTGGATTCCTCACAACAATGCAAAGCCTCTCGGCCGGTAGCATGTGTGGGCTCCCGAGCTTCACGCCTGCTCCGCTCGTCAGCCGCAGGTCGCTCCCCGCCGTCCTCCCTCGTAATCGAGTTCCTCAGGTTTTCTGAATAATGAGGTGGAGCCGCCTTTCACCTTCATCTGACGTCGACGTGAAGTTGTGACGTGAGCTGAATCTATTTCAGGGAGGTGAAATCAATCAAGCAAACATCTAAAATATGTGTTTATTCAACAGCCTTTCTTCAAAACTAAATCCAGATTACAATCAAAGAGGTGATGCAATTTAAATAACTGCTGCTCGTTTGGCTTGATTAATCTCTAATACAGCATAATTAGATAATTATTTACAGTCAAACGTGTTGTTGCACAGCTGGAAGGAAACCACCTTTGTCTGATTAAATGTAAAAATCTGTGTTTAGCAAACTTTCAACAGCACCGAAGATAAGATAAGAAACTTTAGAAATCCCACATCGTGGAAATTTACTTGTTACAGCAGCTCAATTTGAGGGCAAATATGAGAATAAAACAGAAAAATATAGAGGATAAAAGTAACATAAATACACTATATGTCTTCCATATGTACCTACTGTGTATATAGAGGAAACTGATAGACTGTACTGCAAAAACATTTTACTTTTATGTCTAATAATTTCCCTTTTTCTTGTGAAATATTCACATATAGTTTTACATCTTCAGTGTCTAAAAGATTGACAAGTTGCAGACACACAAACTTTTATGAGAGCTTACAAGATGATGCATTTAGTTAGAAAAATAGGTTGTTTTTGCAGCAGACGACCATCGTGGCTGTAATAAACTGAAGGTAAATGTACAGTCGTCTGTAACGCTGCATTATTTGGAGGTTGTTTAATAAAAGATAAAGGTCGGCAGCTCGTGAAGAGACAGTGAGATCACATTTCTGTCAGCCGGCTCAGGAATCAGAGAGACAGAGAGAGTGGCCTTAAATTTAAATGCTTTTCATGGCATTTGCACACACACACACACACACTGTCAGAAGATGAGGCACATGTTGTACTCTCAGACTGACAAGTGGAGGAAAAGAAGTGTGTGTTTGCTCTGCACATGCTCCAACCAAGCTTACATAACACACAGCGGCATGCCTGCAAGATAAAGACTCACCTCTGTCTACAAATCGAACTCTTCTATTAATACACGCGCTGCTCTGGGTTGGAGTTGTTTTATTTAACACACACACACACACACACACACACACACACACACACACACACACACACACACACACACAGAGTGGAGGGTAAACAGCTTGACCCGTGTGCTCACACTGCTGAGCCTGTTCTCCGTCAGGGCAGGGCATCCTGCTCGCTGCCGGCCTCGCTCGGTGTCTCTCTGAATGGTCTGCTGTGTCAGTCAGCAGCGTGCACACACACACACACACACACACACACACACACACACACACACATACACACACACACACACATCAACACACCCTATTTTGTGCAGATAATGGACAAAAGACAACATCATTTCACAGGCGCGCACATTTCATTGTGTGTGTATTGTCACGTTTCGCGTTTCAGAGCCTCTCACCTGAGTAATGAAGCATGTTGTCACTGCAGGTGTGGCTGCCGGATCTTCAAGTTGTGTGTAAGACTCAACCGAGTGTGTAACAACCAAACATCAGATTAGAGTCAGCTGGTCTGCAGGGCTTGTTTGACAGTTCTAGCTAAAGGTATTTTCTTCGGTCTGCATGCAAATTTCCAGTTAAATTTGGAGCCGTATTATGCAAAACGAATGCAATAAAAAGAAGAGTTTCAGCAGTCGTACCGTAATGTGCACGTGTGTTTGACAGTTTTGGAGCCAGTTTTTAGCAATTTTAACAGATTATTGGTTCTGAAGGTCGAGAATATCTCAACAACTACGAGATGAATTTGCATCAAACTCTGTTCTTGGTTCCCAGATGATAAAATCTCCTGATTTTTATCATTTTCTGGCTTTTCCTCAAGCTTCATTTGGTTTTAAAATGCATGTTGCTCATCCATCAGAGGCTCCTGAATCTCAACAAAGATGGCGATGACTGCAAAGTCAGCACCACAAACGCACGGACAAAACATTTTCATTTAAAATGGCTGGAATGTGTGCCACACTTTACACATTACAGGCATTTTTAATCACGTTTTTAATAGATTTTTGTGGCTGATGTGTGAACAAATGATAGTATAACTTTAAAAAGGAGACTTTCTGCAACTACTTCTTCTTCTTCCTGACTTAAAAGTCTCAGTCATCACATATGGATGCTTGGTCAGGACCCTCAGGCATCATTTTTTCATTATTATTCTGGTTATACTGTCATTTTCAAACATGCACAGTAGTCTGACAGTTAAAGTGAAGCATTTGTAAATATAATAATGTGGCTTAGTTCAACTGGTCTCTTCAGAAATCGTTTTAAAATGCACTTTTATTGCAGAGTTAATCATCAGTTCTTGTTCTAATGTGACATTTTCATCAGATTTTACAGCAGTGTTTTCGGTGTCTTGGGGTCTAAAGGTTTCTTTCGCCCCTCTGAGGATAAAATATTTGGCAGATTTAACAGTTTCTGTCTCTGATGGGCCTTTTATTCACTTAAATTCAAATCGTCGCTGATTTAAACTCATCTGGCTTTAGAAAGTGACAGCGGCCCCGCAGATGGTGCGCACATGCACGCGTTTTTCCTCCCCTTAAAATCTGATGCAACTTCTCCCCTGACTCTGAAAGTGGACTCAAGTTTGCTGCAGGCGGGCAGGCGGCCATTTGTGAGGCGAGCGAAGGTAGTAATCAGCGTGCGAGGGATCATTATGGAAAATCCGCAGGAGCCTCGGTCCTGTGAGGCAGAGCTAAATTTGCCTCCTCTGTCTGAACTCCTGTCTGCCTCTTCCTTCGCTCCTCTCTTTCTCTCCCCCCCTTGATTTCTGCATTTCCCCGTCCCCCATCTGCCCCCTCTTGTTTAGCTTTAGGCACCATAAAAAGGTTTTAAATGGCTGTGTGTGAGCTTGTGTGTGTGGTTAGCTGGGTGTGGGTTTAATATCCCTGCGAGTGGCTTAAACACCAAGCCCTAAAATGAGCCTGGAAGCAGTTTTTATATAGTTGCTGCCTTTTTTTTTGGACTTATAGGTATTTTAAAAGATACTCTGGAGCTCGAGTTGATAGTTTTTGGGCATATTATGGCGAAGAAATCCCCTGAAAAAATATCCGTATTATCTTTTTTAAGTTGTAGAATCAACAGAATTTCAGCGTTTGTAGTTTTTGTTCTCGGTTTTAGGGATTTCTGAGCTCCGGTGTCGGAAACTTCAAAGTGTTTAAAGCCTGTAAACTGCTTATTAAACAGCGAGGTGAGAGCAGACTCAACTTTGATGTGTCTTTATGGATCTTGCGGCTCGTAGGGAACCTCCAAGACAAATTTAAGACAGAAAACTCTCCATCCGCTGCCGAGTTAGACTTTCAAACCTTCCTCCTCCTCCTCATCGTCACTCTTCCAGGGTGAGTTAGGACGAGTCGGCTCTTGTCCAAAATGCCAGAAACTTCTGCTTGTTTCTCTCTCTGACTCTTCTTCCTTTGTGAACTCTCAGTAATTGATGTTTTGTTTCACTCTTTTTGTTCTTCTTTCTCATTGAAAGTCAATTTTCTCCCTTTAAATAAATCTGTATATACGTAATAAATAAAGAAGGAACTCTATAAATCCTCATCCATCCATAGTTTTGTGGGTGCATGAAGCTAAATTTCTCAGATAG
>JBAJHX010000002.1:3241231-3252839 GCA_037176925.1 Amniataba percoides | reverse complement strand
TTGTTTCACTCTTTTTGTTCTTCTTTCTCATTGAAAGTCAATTTTCTCCCTTTAAATAAATCTGTATATACGTAATAGTTGCTATAAATAAAGAAGGAACTCTATAAATCCTCATCCATCCATAGTTTTGTGGGTGCATGAAGCTAAATTTCTCAGATAGCCAGTTGACTGGTGTCGATTGCATTTGAAGGTGAAGGAGTCCGAATGTGCACGGCCCCTCTGGCGGAGATTTGAGGGTGCAGACTCGAGGCCATCGAGGGCTGAGAAATCAGCTCCACTCAGCGGGATGCGGCCCAACTTTGGGGCGAAGTCTGCACTCGAAATTGAAGGTTTGCTTCCAGTGACAAATCTGGCAAGTTGCTACAACCTCATCGCCAGACGAGGACGTTGATAATAGACGATTCTGCAAAATGTTGGACTGTGATCGGTGGAAAAAGGGTCAGGAAGGTTCGTGGTTATCAACAGTAATTGCAGGTTTTTGATGGGACTCAAACTTTGATCTCCTGTTGCTAAATGTTCACACTGGATATAAAATTTGAGGTGTGAAATCATCAAATATTGACATAATCTTCAAGCGATTTTGGCGACTGTTGGGCCGCTTCGTGACTCAGGATGCTGTGATGTGTTATCATTGTTTCTTTGGGTTGCTGAACATCTTTTATTTTTTGCTGTGGGTCGAACTTTGACATCAGGAAAATCAAAGATGCTGACTTTTATAAGCAAACTCTAACAGTAGAAATGCATGATTAATGCATGATGAGTAGACTGATGAACAAATCTCATGTGGGTGTCTTTTGTTGGTTTTCTCAGTAAGGGGATGGCAGTTGGCGAAATAATAACTTAGAAAATATTGCAAAACTATTACATTATTAACTTTAATCCATTAATCAACATCAGTCAAACCATATCCTCCATGTCTCTGCATTAATCTGAAAGAGCAGCTTTCCATCACACCTTTCTCTTCATCCGAAGAGACGTGAACGAGCTCATTCATCCACACAAAACTCACCTTCACGTGTCTGATTTGACATTTTTAAGCGTGTTTCTGCTTGGAAAGCATCAGAGAGCTCCGCTTTTTACAGAGGACTTGAGACGAACGGCGTGCCCAAACAAGTTTCCTGCAGTGTTTACCTTTTCCAGGGATTAAAACTCTCGCTATGGGGTACCCAGCGAGGCCGGCGCTGACCCAGTTTTCACCCGACATCCAGCTGAATCCTGCGGCGAGATACTCAAATGATCTGGGCAGCAAAAGTTTGGAGGATAATCCAGCAGCGAACAACCAGATAAACACAAAAAGCACAAAAGAGGACTGATAAACTGAGCTTAGCTTTCTCTGAATCTTCTCACTTTAGCACCACAAGAGTGTTGAAGAGACATAAAGATGGGACTTATTGAGTTAATGTGATTTGAATCAAAAAGTTAAAAAAAACACAAAGGGAAAGCTGGAAAAACTCTAAATATGTGTGAATAGAAAGGGTGAGGGAGTTCACCACCAGTGTGTGTGTGTTTAATGGGACTAAATGACCAGTCAGTGTAACAGTGGAGTGATGGAAAAAGTTGTGCAGTGTGTGTGTGTGTGTGTGTGTGTGTGTGTGTGTGTGTGACCCAGTTTATAAGAAGCATACACACTCTGGCAGCTGTGTGTGAGGACAGGAAGTGGAGGCTGGACTTGAACCAAACGTGACGGTCTGCAGTCTCGTATTATAACACTCTTATAACGCATTACACACACACACACACACACACACACACACACACACACACACACACACACTTGTGTACAGTACACAGTGTACAAACTGCCTGTTGCACAACTGCACTAAAGCCAGAACTGCCAGATGTTTTATTTCATATTTTCTATTTTCTTGTTATTTTAAACTGTATTTTTTATCTACTTTTTCTTATAGTTTTTGCATTTTTTCTAAAACTTGCATGCTCTTGTGTGTCCACCCTTCAAACCATCGAGAGGCTGCTCGCTCGTTTCATGGAGTCAGTCGTCATAGAAACGTAGATGCTCAAATTTCCATGGCAAAGACCAGCTCTGTCTGAAAGTGACGAAATTCACCCACCGGTTCATGAAATGTTGACAAATGTTCTTTTTATCTGCACAAAAAAAGTGCAAAGGAAAGGAAGTTGTGGTTTTTATGAGGCGTTATGTGTTTTTCTTTCAAAGTTTTAACTGTTAAAATGACACAGAAGAGGAAGATGTACCCGTCAGTCATGCACCTACAGTCCTTTGTGGTTTGGTTTTAATGGGATTGGTTGATGATTAGATTTGTAGAATGCAGCCAGCTTCGTGCTTCCAGGATTTAAAGATATAAAAGTTGGATTTCAGTGTTTTCCAGCTGCCGGGTGAAGTCATTGTGCAACATCTGGGGGGTCAGTGTGTGTTTGGGTGTGTGGGGGTTGTACTTGTGATCGGTCAGTATGACAGAGCAAGGCTGGAAAGTTTGTGTTACTGTGTGTGTGTGTGTGTGTGTGTGTGTGTTGGCAGTGGGATTTTGGACTTTTGGGAATCTACAGAAGCCAGATGGGGGGGATTGTTTTACAAGAAGGGGGACCCCAACAGAGACACTTTTTTTCCCATTTTCCATCTCGTGGGTCTGCTTTTCAGTTTGAGGCCACTTGTGTTTATCTGTATTACTAATTCACACACACACACACTCAAATGTCAGCAGTGGGATCGCGGCTGACTCATCACTTTGAACTTTGACTCGGGATGTTTTCCACTCGCTGACATCGACGTCTCCCTGTGACTTTTCCTAATTTGAGCACACGCTCAGACGTGCACTCTCCCTTTAAGGCCGTCTTTGATTCTTTTATTCTTGGTGTGAAATGTTGATGACACTGAGGAGAAGTCGAGGACCGCCGTGTTAAAACAGGAAATGGGAACTGAGAACTGGTCTGTCTGTGAGTTGAGTTTGTTTATGCGTGTGTATTCCCGTCCTCGCCTGTGGGTGGAGGGTAAACACTCGGCGCCCTGCGGGAGGTCACGCCTGCCGTTATTCTGCCGCATCCTGTTGTTTACATCCGTTAACCATCACTCCACCCCTTCACATCTGTGCTTAAAGAAAGGATTCAAATATATGTTGATATTAAAGCAGAAGTGACACATTCAGGAGCTTTAAAATAAAATATTTTAACGCCATTTTTGCATGTTATCAGAATATAAACTCTTCATAAAATCTCACATTTTTTCTCACATCCTGCATGCTGGCAGATGTTGCAGATGTTGACAACATTCGGCAAATATGTGATGTTTCGTGAATGTTTTCTTGGCTTTTCTGTGAGACAAATTCCTGCACACACGCCTCTGACCTAAAGTATCTCTGCCCTTTGAGAAGAAGATCCGCCTCGAGGGTCGGGCGGGGGAAGAATCCACCTCAGTACTCTCCAGGAAAAAGTGTGGGTGTTGGTCACATCTCCAACAAATGACTATTTTCATTATTGATTAATAGGTTGATTTAGTAAAAAGTGGTTTGCAATTATCTTTAAGAGAGAAAAGCATCAAGTCCTCACATTAGAAAAGCTTGGATCAGCAGATATTTGTAATTTGTTCTTGACTCTTATCTAGTTTTTCTATCACCAGTTAATTTTCCTTTTGATGGTCAGTTGCTGAGAAAAAATAAAGCATCTTCAGGCGTCATCTTCGGCTTTAGGAGACTGTCACGGCCATTTTTCACCATTTGTGACATTTTGTAAATGTCAGACCAGGCAGATTAATTGATAATGAATTAGTCATTGTTTGCAGGCCTTATCATGTCGTGTTGCTTTGTTTTTCTTCCTGCTGTGACTCCTCTGCTTTTTTTCCCCTGGTGCTCTCTTCGCCTTTGTTTGGCAAACCGAGCCGAGATCGATGTCCAGAATCTGGGTCAGGAGGTTTTCTTGTGAGAACGAAGGAGCGAGGACATTTTTGTCAGGCGAGGTCACTCCGGCTGACTCTTAAAGGGGAATCAGACTTTGTGGAACGAATGAGCTCGACGAGCAGATGTGTGTTTGTGCGTCGGCGTGCTGAGACAAGCGGCGTGTTAGAAATGATGTTCTCACACGTAAAACCTCTAAATGCTCCGACACAGCCTGGACACGATGAAGCCTCGACACACACACACACACACACACACCTCCTCCCTCCAGATAAGATCCAGATAGCAGAAACCCTCAGAGGCCTGTGATTCGTCTTGTTGTGACACACATGATCTCAATGCAGCAAGTGATTCTGTCGGCTCAGCTGAAATCATCTATTTGTTTTAAAGAGTTTTCATTGGCTCTTCATGTCGAGTTTGACCATAAAAGTCTTTCTTATTAACATCTGAGCTGTTGGAGGGCGATGCCAGCCCGACACTTCAATCCCCTGATTTTTTTTAGCCTGAGAAAACATTATTATAATTATTATAATATTATTATTCAGTGTCACATCATGTATACGTTGCCCAGTTTCTCTATGGTGACGATATTTTGTTAGATTTGATCATCGCCAAAATATCACACATTAGCTCGGCCAGCGTCACCTAAATTTCAGAGCAGATTTAAGAGTTTTTTATCTAAAAGTTGCCTGACAATAACATGTAAGGTTGTGTCAGTTTCATCCACACACATTTTCTGCTGTTATTTTTTCATGAATGTTGTTATTTTCTTGCTTTATACCAGAAAAATGGCATCTTATCCTCAATGCAAATAAGAAAAAAAGCTGTTGTTTTCATTGTTAAACGCTGCTGCAGGTTTGAAGCTCAAACTTTGACCACATTAGTTATTGACAAGTATTACAGATGGTGTTTAAGGGCTCCCCGCTGCTGTGCTGATAAAGTCTCTACACATGTACTCCGGCTAAGTGTTAAAACAGCTTACACGCATTGTTAGCATTCCTGCAGATACTTGCTGCACTTCGGCTCGCAGCTGCGGGATGCGACAGCTTCAGTCGAGCGAGGTTCAAATATGCAAATGCTGTGCTGTTTCTAAACTTTTAAGTACTTTTTGGAGCTTCACCAGAGGGCCAGAAAGGGGGATGGGTTTTCTCAGAAGGTAGAGAAACTGGTCTGCAAAGAAGAATGAACATTTTACCTTTTGTACCAAAACAGCACTGAGCAAAGCTTTTTAACAAGCAGAGCATCAGGTTGGAAACTGTGTTTATACTAAAGCTGCATGAATGATGTGTTGTAAAGCACTTTGAGTGACTGGAAGATTAGAAAAGACCATTTATTGCCTCCTTATTGTCTTTACTTGAGTAAGTATTTCACATGAAGGCATCTTCTGCATGCTTTGGATATTTTATATTGTGGATCTGAACACTTTAATCTCATTGAGATGTCACTTTCTACTACAAGGCACCCTTTATAGGAAAGGAAAGACACTTTTGTTTATATAAATTAACACACAAGAAAGACTTAAAGAGCTTTACAGACATTAAAACTGTAAAAAATAGTAACATTTAAACTTTATTAATATGTAATAAACCATTTAGTGACACTATCAGTTATGAAGCCGGAGGAACAACAGGTTGTGGCTTTATTTCACTTTATTGAGTCTTTTCAGCTCTTTTATTCATCCCATGGAGAGTTCAGCCTTTGCTCTTATTAGCAACTGATTAAAATTTAAAACTGCACACTTGAATTATTGAGTGCAAACAACATTTATAATTAAAGGTGACGTACTAGTGTTTGTTGGCGACTCATTAGAAAGTGAAACTTGTGAGCCTTTATTACTTTATCGACATAAATCAGGCAGTTTACCCCTGTACCTTCTTGCAAGTTGTGCCCCATTTTTGTAGCCTGAATTTGTTTCATTTGGATAAATATGAATTTAAAGTATGCCGAATTACCTATTAGCAGCTACTGTTTGTATTGTACCCATAAAAAGACAGATAACCATCACCAAATTACTTTAACACTGAAGAAAACTTAAAAATGTGACATTTCTCTGGCAAGTTCTGGAGCTATAAGAGCATTTTTGTTCTTATATGGTTGCTTATTTGACTCGAGACGAAGGCTGATATTTTATCCAGCTCAGGTTTTAAAGTACAGCAGCAGATAAAGAGTTCTTGGAGTCCAATTAGTGTAACCGGCAGATAAATGATCAGATAATCCACCTTTACCACCCGCTTATCTGGTCGTGATGGGACACGTGTTGTGATAGTCTTGTGGCCTGTACGCATCTACAACCTGCATCCAAATCAAACAAATGAGCCATTCAGGTTACCTCGACATAAACTTGTGTGTGTGTGTGTTTTTTATTAGTGTGTGTTCATCTGAAGCTGTGTCATCAGCACACACAGATGAGTCCAGGGCAAGGTACACACTTGCTAATACACACAGTGGAGGGAGATGACCCTTGGGCCTGTGTGGGTGTCTTTGGTATCGTCGTCAGGTCCTTTTCTTTTCACATCTGGTTTTCCTTTTTCGGGGCGGTGTTACGTCATCAAACTTCCCTCTCTCCTCCTTCTTCGGAAGTTGAACCCTCTCAGCCATTAAGGGTTAAAACAGACACACACATCCTGTTTTACAGCAGAATTACAGACCTGGGAGGACATTCCTTCCTCCCCTTTGCCCATTCCCGTTAATTTACGTGCTAACTAGTGACCAACACAGCTGTCGATGCTTTCATCACCAATACTTATTGATCATTAATCTGCCTGCTTTTTAGGAAACAGCACAATATATATTTCATAAGTGTGCAATTGGTGCTACATGTGTATATATGTGTGTTTTGGTGACATTATAATTAAAAAATGTGATAAAATAGGTTGTTATGGAAATAGTTTGACATATTTATCCATAGACAGTGAATGTATTGGTTTGAATTTGGTGCAAATGTTAATTTCCCCTCAAGATAAAAGGTAAAAACTTTGGTGATGTTGTGGATTTTTTTTCTCTTCGGCCACCATCAAGTTGAAATTCAAGTCCATTTTTTTGTTGGTGACCAATACTTGAATATTTAAGATGTTAAAAGCAGCATGTGAGATTTTGTAGTATGTCAGAAACCTTTGTAATGAAACCAAGCCTTGACACTATGCCAGCATATATCCCACAATGCATTGCAGTAGTGATTAAAAACAACAGACTGAGGCATCTATAACGCTTCAATCTGAGTGTTTTAACTTTTCTGTTTGAGTTCCCTCCATTCATATTCCTGTTTGAAAGTGTTGTCTCTCTTTAGACAACACAGGATTTCCTCACGTCGCGCTGATGTTTCACCAGAGCTCGAGAGATAATCGCTCCTCGTTTCCTCCTCCGTCGACAATCTTCCCCGTGGCTTCATTAAAAGATTACGATCTGCACTTTCAGCGTCGTCCTCTGCTCGTTTTGTGTTACAGGGCAAAGCGTTATTCAGAAAATTATGAGAAAAGCCTCTTTGTTGTCGTCGCAGAGTGTGACCTACTGGTTCTCGCCCTATTTCCAGTTCAGACTCCCAGTTTGGGCTTCGACTCTCCAGGTTGTGTTTCCCAGCTGGAGGGTGTTGAGTTACAGCTGGCCCCAAATAACACCTCTCCGCTGGGCTGCAAAGACAAAGAGGTTTCTGTTGTGTGTGATGAGTTACACCAGTGACCGATCCCCGGCCTACTGCACTTTTTTTGTTTTTTTTGTGCCTCCACACACACCAACACACAACCACAACCATTCACTCCCACTGCAGAAATGACAGGGAGCGAATAAATCCTCATTTCTGCATCTTTGGTGTGGTCGTGTTTTCATTGCAGACCTCTCCCATTTCCTTTTTCTCAAACAACACGAGGCTTTATTCCTCTCTGTCCTCCTGTCGGGTGGACGTTCTGTTTATTTGTGTTTGAAATGTTAGATTTAAGAAGATTTTAAAGCTTCATGCAGGATTGAGCCGTAGGCTGCTGTCAAAGGTCACATAAACCGCACACGAACCCACAAAATTGGCCCATTTTTTAAAATAGGGGCTCTGTATGTAATTACTCCTCCCTAAAAACTACACCCTCTTTTTCTTTTACCATCACGACGACTTCTTCCCTTTTTGAGCTGAAACTCAGTCTGAATCATTCCCGATCATTTAAAAACTTAAGGAACTGTGAAAAATATCATTATAATCTTTATATTTCTACATTGGCATGACATATGTGCCGCTTCTAGTGTCCATGCATCCAGTATCTTTTCAAGAAAATTCATCCAAAAACATATATTTTATAATAATAATACTGAGAAAATCAGAATAAACACTAATAATAACATTTGAGGAAAAGTTAGCAACGTAAACACATAAAAATCACTTGCAATCACCAAAATATTTACTTTATTTACTACATAACCCTGTGTTACTTTAGACCAGCACATTTTGTATGATTACTATTATATAATATAATTATAATAATACTACTATTGTTTACAACTACCTTGTACAGGCTAACATTAGCAGCTAAGTCCCGCTCTTTAATGGATTTGGGGAAGTTTTTACTCAAGTAACGCCAGCCAGACTCATAGTATGTACTGTATAATATCAAAAGAAAATGGGAAAAATGTCCTTTTATCTTTGTTTTTTGAAGATATTTTCAAAGCATTTTTCCTTCAAATGTGAATAAATGCTCGCTTTCAGGGGAGTTAACTTTACATTCCTCACATTTTCTCCCGCAGATGCAGAGTACAGCAACAACTGGTATTTTATTCATTTGAGCTGACGTTATAATTACTATCATCATCACAGCCAAACCCATAAATGTCAGCGCTTTAAAGACGTGAAGATGTATAATAACATCAGCAGCAGCCACATGTATAAGATGGCTCTCGGTAACCGTGGCGACGTGGTTACCAGGAGATGCTGGTGGGGTAAAGCGTTGTAAACTGCTGCGAACCCATGATGCATTTTATCATGTTCACACACACACATACTTTAACCTACATCTCATGGTTTGTTCACGCTGATGGTTACTCCAAAAGATGGAAATGCACCCACTGGTGGTTAAAGGTGTAAATATTTGTCTTCCCCCCCACTTGAATAGATTCACGGTATGCTGTCGGTGTTTGCGTTGCACACACGGGGGCCTGAAACCGGGCCTTTTACGGCAGCATACGGCGGCAGGAGTGTGTGTTTATGGAGTGAGGAGGTCATTTCACCAAGTGTGTGTGTGTGTGAGAGAGAGAGAGAGAGAGAAAACGCTAGAAGTCTTCCCTCTATCTCGGCCTGTAATTGAAGCCACATGGTTGACCTCCTCTTGTTTCCTCCCATCATCCGTCTTGATTTCACTCTCGCTTTATCCATCCATCCGTATATCATTTTTTGTCGTTCATCTTTTATCTAAAGTTAAATGAACAAAGATTTTTCTAACTTTTAATTTTATTTTGATAAGTCAGCATTCTAGAATGTTTCATGTGAGTTTGATTTAAATTGTTTATTTCGTTCTGATTGGCCGAACCAGCAACGTTCCGCTGCGTCTGATTTTCTATTGGACACCTTCAGCCGTATTCTGCCCGGCAACAGAACCTGAGCAGTGGAAGTTGCATCAGAAATGTTCTTTCGAGGAGAAGAGTTCACGGGAGGACAAAACTGCAAAAAAAACAAAAAAAAAACAACTTTGTGTTATAAAATAGTTGATTATGAAGAAGATAAAGATGTAAACATAATATACAGTATTCACCAAAATATATAATATATGTCACATGATAGAAACTAGTGTACGGAGGTTCATCAGTGACAAAAGTCTTTGGCTAGCAGGTCTTTTTTTAATACCATACCCAGTGCATGAATAAAGGCATGTTCATTTCTTTTCTATAAATATGTTTTACATTTATTAGTATTTTTATACTTTCTCCAATGTTGTATTATATATACATACTCTGTATACTTTACCTATTTCTAAGTTATATGGTTATAAAGTTATAAACTTAAAATACTGAAATAATAATGTTGAAAGTTTTATATAGTTTTAAACTGGATACTTGTTGGTTTTGGGCCACTGGTTGCAGAAAAACAAATCATTTGGAGACACATTTTCACTTTAGCTTGTTATTTATCAAACCAAACGATTAACCAGCTAATTTAGAAAAGAATCAGCAGATTTATCTATAATGAAAATGTTTTTTGTTGGTGGTGATTTGTGGTAATTCGAGGCAGTAAATACAGCTGAACGCACCACACACAGTCACACAGGAGATGTGTGTCATTGTGTTATCATCACATCGGCAGCGGGGCTTTGCTATGGCGGCCTTTTGTTTACGTTAGTCACAACACCTGAACAGGAGGATGTTCACCTGTGATGGCAGGTAAAGATAAAGACAAAAGGAAAAATGCATCAGGAATGTCAAGATGGAGGGAAAAAAAACATGTGGAGGGATGAAAGAGGAGATTAAATGTATGTGGGGGGGTTAAAACTTGTGTTTTGTCAAAGTGTCACCACACTGAGAATCACACACAAAGAGGAATTGGACGGGTGGGATCTTCAGTGAAAGACACTTTTAAAGGTTTTTAATTGGCTGCTTTATTATTCCCCGGGGTGAACTGGAGGAGGGGGGCACTTAAAAGAAAGGTGGCAATAAAAAATTTAGCAGCCTCTAATTACAGACGGGCTGTCACAGACTCTAACTATGTGGCTTTATATAATTATCTGTCTGTCTCCTCTCTGAAAATTATATTCTATGTGTCTTTCAGCACTTCTCCGAGCTCCTGGACGACCTCTCCCAGGATGCTTTGCTGGGCCAGCTGCTCAGCGACCCCTTCCTGTCCGGCGTGAGGGGCGGCGGGGAGGCCATGGAGGGGGAGGACGACGGAGGCGACCTGTCCCCGTCCTCCCCTCTGCCCCCCCACATCACGGCCGAGCACAGCTACTCGCTCTGCGGAGACAGCCGGCCACAGTCGCCCCTGTCGCACCTGACCGGAGAGCAAGGCAGCGACGCAGGTGAGACACTTTGAAGAGAGGATAGTGAAAAAGATAATAAAACACATCCATGAAACACTTGAAAGGTGAGAAATAAGAAAGAGAAATGAATTGAACACCTTCACACAGGCGGCCTGGTGTGATGAGGAGAATATGGAGGCTCATTCATGACTACAAATTGATCAGAAAAAGACTAACTCTTACACAAACTTTATGAAACTTTATAAAAGTGCTTGATGAACAGACATTTAAAATGCAACTGCAGATTTGACTGGCCGTCATAGTGGATGAAGAAATCATAACAATTATACCTGTATTTACAGCAGACTCAATATTGTTGATGTTGCAGGAGAAAGAACCTGGAAACTCCCTAAAATATTCTTGTTAATGGACTATTACTGACTTATAAAGCGTTATAAATGAGATAATCACCTTTTTTGTTAATTAGTCTTCTTTTTACTTGGAGATTCTCTTTGTATTTCTATCTATATACACTTATATCTAAATAAAAATATGCATATACACCAGCTATATGACGAGTACATAAATGCACTTTGCATCCATTAACATGATAAACTTCATTTTATTGTGCTGATATTTACAACAGTGACAATGAAGATATATCTAATCACTGAAGCCATAATGAAAAAATTCCTTGCATAGCTTAAAGTCTTAAGTCAGGAGCACCAGAGTCCTTCGAAATAAAGAGACGTATTATTATTATTATTATTATTATTATTATTATTATTATTATTATTATTATTATTATTATTATTATTATTATTA
>JBAJHX010000002.1:3229125-3241131 GCA_037176925.1 Amniataba percoides | reverse complement strand
TTATTATTATTATTATTATTATTATTATTATTATTATTATTATTATTATTATTATTATTATTATTATTATTGCTGTTATTTGTATTAATGAATCTGTTTTCTCTCCTGCAGCAGAGTCTGATGGAGATTCAGCTGATTGGCCGATGGAGCAGGACGAGGCCATCGACAGCCTCCTTTGTGAGACTCCCTCCCTGCTCCCCACCCTCTCCCTCTCTCTGGCCTCAGGGCCCCCAGCAGCCGAGGGCCCCGCCGTGGCCCCTGCTGCCGCCACCGCCGACCCGGCTCAGACCAACACCAGCAGCCCCAACCAGGCTAAAGGCATCAAGGTGAGAGCTCGAGGAAACATGATGACAAAGTTTGTAATTTAATTCATAATCTCATTTCATCGTTTCTGTCGCTGTCTTTGTGTTTCCAGATTAAAGAGGAGAACATCATCCCTCAGATCAAACTGGAGCCTCATGAAGTCGACCAGTTTCTCAATCTTTCACCCAAAGGTTTGACTTTAAACCTCCTCTTCCTCTTGTTGTTACATGAAGCTGCAGCGCCCCCTGCAGGACATTTGTTCAAACACCTCATCATAGTTGCATCTTTAATCAGGATTTCCAAAAATACACCTGAAATGTATTTATTTATTCATCACTCACTTCAAATAGCATCTGGAAATACTTTTTAGTATATTTGTAACCTAAAATTCACTCAAATTAAGTTTAATTTCTGCTTCTTTTTGTTCTAATTTTCGCTCTGAATGTTTGTTTCTGACCCTTGTTTCAGGTCTGGAGTCACTTCAGATGCCCCCGACTCCTCCGAGCTCCCACGGCAGCGACTCGGAGGGCAGCCAGAGCCCCGTCCACGCCCCACCCAGCCTCTCCTGCCCCACCTCCCCCACCAGCCCTCCTCCTCCCCAGGCCAGCCTGAAGGTGTCGCCCCGCGCCACCTCCTGCCTCTCCAACTCCCCCCTGCTCACCGCCCCCCACGTGAGTACTGACCCACAAACTGCCCCCATTTATTTCTTAGATTGCTTCTTTATTTTACTCATCCCTCATAACTTCTCATATTTTATTACTGACCGGTCAAAATGTGCATGCAGGGTGCACAGATTTTTAATAAATATTGAGTAACAGCAAAATGTGATTTTTTTTTTTACACTAGTGTAGCAGTAATATCTTTATTTGGGAAAAAAGGAGTAATATTGCACTTATAATGATGTTTTTCAAGTAAAATATTAACATGGTGGTTTCACTGAACACTAATTGCAGGTTTTATTTTTAAGAAAATGTTTTAAAAAAGATAGAAATCCAGTAAGTTATGGGCTGATTTTACACTTTACACTCAGTTGTGTTCTTATACTCTTCAAAAATGGATTTTTTCTCCACAGTCATGCCTAGAAAATGTTTCCACCATTTTGAGATTCTTGTGGAGATCTTTTCAGTTTTTCTGTCCCCTGCAGTCTCTTCTGCAGACATGAAATTGAAAAAGTCTCTCCTCTCGTGTGCAGAAGCTGCAGGGTTCGGGCCCGCTGATGCTGACGGAGGAGGAGCGTCGCACGCTGGTGGCTGAAGGTTACCCAGTTCCCACCAAACTGCCGCTCACCAAAGCCGAGGAGAAGGCGCTGAAGAAGATCCGCAGGAAGATCAAAAATAAGGTACAAATTACTGGCAGGAGGAAATATCAGACCATTTTATCAAGATGCATATTATTTATCAAAAAGCCTGCAATGCAGTATATCAGTTAGATATAAAATTCACAAAATAATTGGAAGAAATATGAATATTTTTATACGGTTTTAGCAAATATTAAGCAAAGATAAAAATGAAAAATCGTTCTTCTTTCATATGCAGTTCTTATGTTAACACTGACATCAACAGATTATTAATATAAATGTTTATATGAGCAGCAGCACGTGAAACACGTATCTTTAAATCCACATGTCGCCACTGTTCGTCTTCCTCTGAACGTTTTCTTCTTTTTGTCTCAGATTTCAGCACAGGAGAGTCGCAGGAAGAAGAAAGAGTACATGGACACTCTGGAGAAGAAGTGAGTCCTCTCCTTAATTTAGATTTTAGATTTAAAAGGATTGGCTTTTACTTGCAATGGGGTATTATTTTCACAGTGTGGTATTAGTACTTTCACTCAAATAAAGCATCTGAATACCACCCTCGTAATTAATCATCAGATAAATGATAAATGTAAATGAAAGATGGTTGTTGTTGTTCAGTCACTGACGCTGCAGTTCTCCTGTTTGACCACAGGGTGGAGAACTGCTCCAACGAAAACAACGAGCTGCGCAGGAAGGTGGAAACTCTGGAGTGCACAAACAAGTAAGAACAACACGATCACTTTACATGCACATAGATCACACACACGCACTCACATGTGAATGACTTTATATACAATAATGGTCCTGAAAGATGCATTTTAGAAGCCCAACCCTTTAAATGAAAGTAGTTTTGTAAAGAAGGCCACGATAACATTGTTCAATAAACTCTCCTTATTGATGTAACACATCAGGAATACAAATTAAAATATATTTTCTGAGATAAATTAAGTTATTTTCACTTGTTTTCTTGCTGTAAACATCCTCAGGTATCACCACAGCGTCTCTAATGTCACCAACATTTATTTTTTCTGCTGATATAATCATTTGTGGACACTGCTCTGATGAAAAGCTCGTTCAGCTTGTAGGAAAAGAGGAGGACTAGTTACACATTCAGCTTCTGTCAGTCAGAACGTGGATGAGTGAGCTGCAGCAGTGTTGACAAGTTTGTCAGTCGCAACGATTCAGGGATGGTGACAATCAAAACACCAGGAAATTAAGAGAGGATGATTCCTCCTGTTGCATCTGCTGTGTTTGAATTTTCTGCGATTTCACTTTCAACTCCCTGCTTTTTAAAATTTTTTACAGTCCTTTAAAGGCCTTTGTTTTAACGCAGGTGAGGTGGTTAGCAAGGACGCGTCAGGAAGGAAAACACAGGCTGAATTTTATTATTTACAAATAACTGTGAATCAAAAGCTTCCTGTAGATGCAGTCCAGCAGCCATGCATAATCATGAGGCTATTTTAATGTAAAATGCTCGAGCTGCTTCAACAACACTGTGTTGTTTGCTCTCGTTATGCATGGATGAACTGTGTGTGTGTGTGTGAGTGAGTGTGTGTGAGTGTGAGTGTGTGTGTGATACACCCAGTGAGTGTGTATATCTGACTGAAACACAGCTGTTTCAGGTCTTTTTTCCACTCAGTGGGTAAAGTGGGTTTTATCGTCACTGTCTGAAAGTTAAATGAAGCAGTTATGTGTGTTAGTGGATGTGTGTATGTGTGTGTTGATGCTGGTGCATCCGAACAAACAGAACAAAACCTCAGTCGAGCATCTGACTAATGCTGAAAAAGAGACGTAAACACTGACAGACACCAATAAACGTGTCAGCTTTTGATATATGTTTGGATAAAATAGAGCTAATGCAGAATTAAACTAACTGAGAAACATTGCCAAACTCGCACTCAAAACTTGGAGTGCTTGTTCTTCTCCTAATATTTGTAAAAATGGCAAAATAACTGAGAATTAAAAGTTATGTCTTCACTCTACATTTCTATTTTATAATGACTTTAAGACATAAATGCATAATTTAAAGAAATCTTCCTAATTTTGAAAAGAACTAATTGAATCTAAATGTCTGTTTTTGTATTATTTAATTCCCTGCTCACATGCATCTGTAGTGTTTATCTGCTGTGTGTGTTATGCTGTGTGTCTCTAACCTGTGTGTGTGTGTGTGTGTGTGTGCTCCTCCCCAGGTCTCTGCTACAGCAGCTGCAGTCTCTGCAGGCGGTGTTGGCAGGCAAAGTCCCAAAGTCCTGCAGGGTGGCTGGCACCCAGACATCCTCATGCCTAATGGTACTACAGTGTGTGTGTGTGTGTGTGTGTGTGTGTGTGTGTCAATGCTAACAGGAGATTGTGGTGATGACACATTGATTAAAATATTGAATTGGAAACATCTGCTTCCATCATTCATTAGCAGCTTAGCATTGATTCATAATTTATTTACCATCTCTCTCTCTCTCTCTCTCTCTTTCTCTCTCTTTAGGTGGTCGTGTTGTGTTTCGCTCTGTTTTTAGGGAGTTTCTACCCCGGCAGTTTGACTCCGGGCTCCACCGTCACTGAAACTGGCCTCACATCCAAACAGCTGGCCGTGGAAAAGTCCTACACAGCCACAGGTAGCAACACACACACTGCAACCACACACTACTATACACACATAATATATCATAAATACATTTATTATATGAATATCGCTTTTCTTAACAACAGGACATGAGAGATTATAATAAAACTAAAGAAATCTCAACTTTGGTGTGAAAGAAGTTGATATATTTTACTTGTTATTATTATAAGATAATGAAATAATTCTCTTTTCAATATACCCTGCATATATATATGTTTACACACACAAGGCTATATTAAAGTTGCTGAGAGAGTTATTGGAAGTAGACACGCACAAATGAACTTTTATACCGTTTTCAGCTAAACTGCCCCGTGCTGCTGTTTCCACTGTAATGAATCATCGGTTTCCAGGCTATAAAACTGTGGAGGTCCATTACAACGTCACCAGTAATCAGATTCCACCTACAGCGCTGCAGTTACAGCCACAGAGACTGATTAGAAGAGTTGACCTTTCACTACATCCTCTCTACTGCCTCCCACGTGCACACACACTTTATTGTTATAGAGAACAGATATAATTTTCAACAATCAAATTCAGTTTCCCATCCTGCCCACACACACACACACACACACACAAAAACAGGCAGGCAGTGTGGCACAACAATGTGATGAAGTGTGTGTGGGATAGTGTGTATTTGTGTGCTGCCACTGGGTGTGTTCAGCCTGAAAACCTTTAAAAACTTTTTCTCCTAAAACAGTAATATATTAAAGTATATTTTTAAAAAGTGAATTAAAATGTTTCGTCGACTCTCTTGCAGTCAAGTCGAGGAATCTGTTGTCGACCTTCGAGGACGAGCAGCCTCACCTCCTCGGTCTGGGCGGAGAATATCCCGACCAATGGGAGGACACGCCAGCCGTCGTCATGGCAGCATGGCGTCGCTCAGAGCAACAGAAAATGAGGGCGGAGCCTGACAGAGTGGAGACACACCCACCTTTCAGGAGTAAAATCAACGACACGCAGACATCGAAAAATCTGCTGCTGGACCTGCACAGGTAAACACACAACGTTTAATTATTGATTGATTAATAATCAAATTATTTTGAGTTATGATTTATTTGAAATATAGTTTGAAATGGGTTGAAAAGATAAAATTGTCCATGAAAAAAGCTAAAAAAAGAGAGATTAGAGAAACAGTAGTCTGAAAAAATAACATCTCATCCTGTGGTGAAAGAGGAACTCTGATCTTTTACTTAAGTAAAAGTAGCTGCACCATAAAGTATAAATACTCTAAATACTGGCATGAAATACACTTAAAACACCAAAAGTAAAAGTACTTGTTATGCTGAACTATTTGATGATTATACTTTTTATTATTAATTGTAATCTGCAAAGTAACTTGAATAAATCTAGAGAAGAAGTATAAAGGAACATTAAATGGAATTACTGGAATTATTGTACCTCAAATATTTACATAAGTACGGTACTTTAGTAAATATACGACAGCGGGGGCCACTTTAGTATCAGCAGAAGCAAAGTGGATGAAGAGCAGGTGGTGTAACTGCAGATCATTAAAATGAAGTTATTTTAGGTCTCACAAACACACAGAAAACGTAAAAGTCATCTTAAAATCAAACCGTCCATTCAGAACTCGCAGAGCTGATGATGTCATGAAATATCACTTCCTGTTTCCTGAACTGACCTCTGACCTTTGTCTTCAGGTCTCTGGAGCAGAGGACGAACGAGAGCAGCAGTAAAGTGATAGAGCTGGAGCGAACGGTCAATGAGACCTCCTGAGGTTCACGTCAACACCCCCACCCCCCCACCCCCACCTCCCCAAAACCTCACGATGACCTTTGACCTTCCCCTCATCTGGAGCATGGTTCAGTGTCCTGGAGCAAACCTCATACAGTAGTTCCCACTGCTGATTGTTTAAGGTCATTTCTCTCTGACATCTCAGATACACTGTAATAGTAATAATGAATGATAATAATATTGATAATAATCATAGTGATAATAATAATTAAAAGGCACTGGTTGCCTTCCTTTTGAAGTAAAGTTGCACTGAATAGTTTTTACACGAGTCAACTTACCAGCTGTATCTGTCGTCTCATTTGACCCGGTTTGAAACACTGTTAAATTAAAAACATCGCTTTGAGATAAAAATCAAATAGATCGAGTGAATAATGTAGTGAGGCATTTATTCCAGAGGAAAATATATTCAAATATGACATGTGAGGCTTTTTACAGGACACTGACGGAGATCCTTTGTATTTATAGAAACCTTTTTTTTTGTCGTTTTTTAAAAAAGTCATTGCTCTTTGTAGTTGTATTTCTTTTAATATAAAATGTTTTTATTCCATTCCAGTGATGCATACAACCCATTTTGATACTTGTTTGTGTTCATATTGTATTTTATGTTTTTATTTTATTGTATTCTTTTTATATATTGTTAATATTGTTCTTCATCTGACTTAACTTTTTAAGTATTGAGGACTTAGCTCGGGGGTTCCTGAGCTCATTTGCAAAATAAGAGAAGTCTTGAATTCTTTATTCATTAAATAAGTTCAAAAATTGGCTTTTTTAAAACATAATATACAACATTTAAATTTGACATTGTCTCACAATCACAGAAATTGTGAATGTTTCCCCAAATGTCAAACTATCATTTTAAGTTTGTGATGGAACCACAGTTAACTCGCTGCACTAACTTCTTTTTTTTGGCCTTTAATCCTGTGATGCTTTTGCCTCGAACACTTTCACCGTCAGCTCCAAGAGTCTTTCTCTGCAATCTCTCAGCATTTGCCAAAAACATTTCCTCCCAGAAATGAAAAAAAAATCTATTTTTGTAAATATAAGTTGTTAATAAATAAGGAAGTCTAAATGTGTCTGGGATCTGCAGCTGTGTCGCCAATAACGCGACGCTGTTTTAAACTAAATAAATGATGTTTGTCCCGACTTTCTGTTGGGTTGAGTTTGTAAAAATGCATATTGTTGCTTTAAAAGTCTTAATAATCCATTTCAGGTGTACTCCAGGTGGGTTTTTAAAGTTTTGAGCTTTATCAGAACGGTCACTTTCTGTACATCCGTGTTGTAAATAGAAACAGCCCAACAGAGTTTTATTCATGTCAGCAGTCAGGATAGACGTTAATTAACATACTGAAGCTTATTTTACAACAGAAGATGAATCAAACTGTCGGCGGATACAGATCCTCGTCCTGTTTATGGATCAGATTTGTATTTTATGGTCTCATATTTTAAGCTTTGTAGCTCAGTGGCTAGATCATCAAAGATTTATTGTCAAATCTGTGTGTTTGTCAGGCCAAAAGTACTTTTCTCACTGCTGAGTCCACACAGGAGAAATGTTTTTATGTTTGGACGCTTTTATTAAGACTTCTCCTCGAGTTGAGACTGGCGGCTGGTGTAGAGTTTTTCATTTCATTTCCACGTTGCTCCTGTGTAAAGACACTCTGACTTCAGCTTTCTGTCTCTTTGCTTTCAAATGAATAAAGTATTTTCCTTAGTAAAAGCATCAATAGCTGTGGCTGTGTGTGGTTTGTTTGTGGGAAAGAAATAGAAAATATACATGATATTAAACCCTCACCATCACAAATTGAGTGTACATTCTGGCATCTTGAAGTTACTTAAGTATAATCTGAGATACTTGTACCTTGATGAAGTATTTCCACTATATGCGGCTTTAAACTTCTTTAATTGATTGACTTGTATAATCAAAACACGCTGATGTATTGAGAAGCATTTGCTAACTTTAGATCAGCAAAGTCTGCAGATAATCCTGTCAAAGATTCACAATGAGGGGTCTAATGTATAATGACAAAAATAGGATTTTTGAGAAAACTGGGAAAAAGTTGGAAATTTGGCCTTTTTTGAAAGAAAACCCGCACTTGATTACTATAGCGCCACCTTGAGGTCAATAACAGTCATTTTACTTCTCAGTTTTGTGAGTTTTTGTGGCACCTTTTTTGCTTTACGAACACTTTCAGCAGAGAAAAATGAATAATTATGATAAAAAAGGGCCCTCTAAATATAAAACAAACAATAACCAACAAAAACATCCCAAATAAGACAAAAAAACAGAGGATTTCTGAAGCCTAATGTTTACTTCGGGTATGATAAATGTTTGTCGCCAGCTTCAAAGAGTTTTCTGTGTAACTTTAAATGAAGTTAAGGCCAAACTCCATTAGAACAGACAGGAGTCTCATGGTTAACACGCCGGAGGAGCGTTTATCTCCTCCAACATGACAAGGAGCCGAAAATAGATCAGCAGCAGCGCCTCGTAATAAGTAGTGCGAATTGCTGTGACAGTCCCAAGACAAAACGCAGCTTCACAACAGTCCGGTCTCACAGTAACGCAGCCACAGTGGATTCCAGCTGTGGTGCGTCGTGTTTTTCTTAAAATCAATCTGAATAAGCGAGCAGGCCGCCTCAAATGTGCGATGAAACACGGAGGCAGTGAAAAGATGAAGGAGCAGCGATGTGATTTCACACTTTGATTCAGGATTGCAGGAGAGTTCAGACTCGCAAGTCGTTAATTATAAATGAAGAAACTCCTTTTCATCAGGCCTCTTTTTTCTGCCTTTGTGTCCTGATCTGAGCCTGAACTCATCAAATTTAAAGGTGCTTCTCAGGCTTAAAGTTAAATTTGTGTTGTTTCCTCAACTTTCCTCCTTGTTTCAGAGGAGTCTACGGAAGCTAAATTCTGCCATTTATACAATTCATGTGTGATAAAAATAAAAATGATATTAAATGATTTTGTGTATTCCTCAGCAGTCCTGGCTAGTTTCTAATTATTTTGAGATAGTAAGTAATTATTATTTTGCAAAAGTTTTACATTCTTTAAGAAGAAGTTAGTCTTTTTTTAGATATCATATTATTTTAGTACATAAATAATTATTTTGACAAAAGTTAGTTGTTATTTTGTTTCTTATCATTTTTTTTTCCAGTGTTACTTGAGTTTGTAATTTTTTAAAATATGTCATTTTTGCATTACTAAATTAAGATAAATAAGTTTTTATCTTGCTAAAATTCTTTCTTATTTCTTTTTTTAAGGTACTTAGTTACTATTTCCTTATTTTTTAATGTTTCAGATTATTTAGAGACACTACTGTAACTCATATTTTAAAAAGGTGTCTCATCTTATTGACTTTGTAATATCTGAAAATCCATATATTGATCAGTGACTTGGTTTGAAATGATCAGAGGTTATAAGTTTGGCTCCTCTCTGTCTGAGGACTTGTGACCCCTCTAAGTAAATTATATGTTTTTTCACGTTTACGGCTAACCTGTATAAGCAGAAGTTTAGAGCTGGTGTGCAGAGGGGATTCATATTATATATATTATATTCATATAGAGTTTTTTTTCTCACCACATTGGCAGAACTTGCCCTCCGAAACATGCAGTATGTTTGCTGAACTTATTCATGCTTAATAACTGCAGACAGATGCTCCCCCACAGAAATAAAAGTCCAGAAAGGTCAAGCGGTGCTCGTCAGGTCTGAGGTGACTTTGTGCGTCTCCTCCAGTGAGGCGAAAAAGGAGGCTGACACATGTGGCCTGATGCTTGACAGGCGGCCTCCTGCAGATGACAGTTAGTGAACATGATGAGAGGCGATGTGAGAATATTATCACCATGACAGATCTGACACACACTCACACACGCACTGAGCATATGGACTGTGTGTGTGTGTGTGTGTGTGTGATTAGTGCTTCAGAGTGAGATGCTGACAGCGTGCGTGTGTTTGTGCGTGCACGCTCACCCTCTGCCCTACTTTCTGACTGATGATGCTGCAGAAAGGAGGAGGAGAGGGAATATCCCACAATGCCACGCTGCTCGTCCCATGGGCCGGATGGATGGATGATGGATGAACTGATGGATGATGGAAGTGTTGGTGCTGCACACACACACACACACAGACACACACACACGCACACTGAACGTGTTTGTTGTCGCCACCCTTACAGCAGCTCGCGCTTTCGCAGTTTTTAAAACCTGTGTCATGTCACAAACAATCAAATACACAACTTCCGGTCAAATGTTTGGAAATAAAAGCTTTATTTATGGCCAGCTGTGTGAACGCTTTACAAAACTCTCACACATTTAAATCAAGTACAACAGCTCTAGAAAATAAAATTAAACATTAAAAGTAAACATTAGTGTGATGTATAATGGTTGGACTGTTAATTAAGTTTAAGACTATAATGCTCCCATTCTAATGAATGCAAACAAACACCAACATTTATACAGTTTTAAACATGAAAGTCTGCTGTCTTGTTGTTGTTTTAAAACACTGATAATTTTTTAAACTACAAATAATAAATATATCACTGTTTTAAGGATTCACATTGTGGTCTAAAAGATGAACCAGCAAAGTGACGCCCACAAATAACTCCAAAGTCTGTAGTTGTAAATAAGCTCTTGTAAAGCTGTGAATAAAAACTTGGCATGAGACACGAATGCTTTGAAAGTGCAGAAAAGATGTGGCTGACTAAACATTAGACCATTTGTTAAAAAAGAAAAAAAGAAAAAGAGGTTTTCATAGTCATCATATTATGTTAAAAAGATTAATACTGTCAGAGCCGGCTCTAGAATTTTTTTTTTACCTAAGCGAGGGCCCACATGCCCAGCAGGGGCCCCCCCCCCCCCCCCCCCAGCAGGTGGCGCCCTCTGCAGCTGCCAACATACATTTAAGATATAAACATTTAGATCATACAGGCAATGTAAGTGAATCAGAAATCAGTCAGGTTTATTTCACATACATGGATTTTCCTTTGGTATTCTGATGCACTGCAAGATTCAAGAAATACAGATAGAAAATATCACAAGTTCAAATTAGAGGAGAACGACCACAGATATGTATTTGCCAAAAAAGAAAAATCTATTAAAAATACAAAATGCACAATAAATTTATTTTTTAAAATAAAGACATTTGGAGTTATTCACAAGAAAATATGTGCATGTTTAAGTATTCTCATATATAACCATTTTAAGCAGGACGGATTCTGGTGGGCTTTTATTTTGAAGGTTGAGTCGCCCCACTTCCTTGGTGACGTCGGCGGCTTGACGTAGCAGCCCTCCCGTTGGCCAGGGGCTCGTGAGTGCGGTGCGCGTGCCGCCGAGCCGGGCTGCGGTATATAAACGCGGCCAACGGTCAGAAATCACAAACGGCTCAGAGCGTTAGCGGGCGGCCGGTTACTCCCCCCCCCCTCCATCACCGGAGGAGAACCGTTAAACTCCTCTCCGCCACCGCACACACACACATCGCGGGGGGAGCAGGGGGGGTCCGGCGCGGGGCGACACACAGCAGCGAGCCATGGACCCCCAAGCGAAGGAGAGGACAAGTCCGGCGGCGGCGGCCGCGGCGGGGAGCTTCGGCGGGCGGCCGGCCTCGCTGGGAGCCGACGGGGGCGACTCGGAGTCCGGCGCCGGCTCGGAGGAGGCGGCAGTGGGCTGCTGCAGCGACACGTTCAGCAGCCTGCCCGACATGGAGCAGGAGAGCCTGGAGGAGAAGCTGAGGGGGCTGGCGTTCAGGAAACAGACCTCATATCGGTGAGTGGACAGGATGGAGGATTATCTGATGTTTTTATTGTTTTATTTTTGCCTGGATGTGATGATTTTACCGCTTTAAAGCTTCTTGTTTACGTGTGTGTGTATGTATGTATGTATGTGTGTGTGTGTGTGCGTATGTGTGTATGTGTATGGAGGGGTGGTGGTGGTGGTGGGGGGGGGGGGGGGGTTCCACTGAAGGTTTTTTTTCTACTTTGAAAACTCTCCCCCTTTTGTGGTTTTTGTGGCCCTGATTTGGAACACCCCCCCCCACACCCACCCACGCCTTTTT
>JBAJHX010000002.1:3204855-3221401 GCA_037176925.1 Amniataba percoides | reverse complement strand
AGTTTTATGTAGTGATATTGCCACTTGTCGCCGTTCATCTTATCAGACTAATGTCATGTTTTCGGCTGCAGACTGACACAGTTTTTCTATCAAAGACACCCGACTAGTTTAATTTAATGACAATGTTATGGCGGATGATTTAGGAGTTTCATTATCAATCGACCTGATGATTATGTTACCAGTTAACCGATTATTTATCTGGTCTTTAAAGTGTTAATGAAATGTCCCAAACAGTTTCCCAAAGCACAAGACAAACTTAAATTTCTTTTTTGTGCAAGACAAAACCAAATGTCATCAATTTACAGTCACAGATCGTTACCACACTAATCCAAAGTCTCTCTATTTGCACTGTCATCTAAAATAATATATATATATATATATACACATAACTTTATGTTTAGAAAAAAGGTATACAAACCCAGCAAGTATAGTAGATTATGTGACAATATTGCTTAAAGAAATGACCAGCGACTTATTAACATTTTAATTCTGTAAGTAATTATTTTAGTGTAAGATGAAAAGATGTATGATATAAATATCTAGAAATAGATAGACAGTCTTGAGGATGCATCCTCTGCAGTATTTTTTCTGCTTTTTAACCACTATTTAACCACTCTAACATTTTGGTTATTTTTGTTTTGTTTTTCTATAAATCTATCACCATTTTTTCTTGGATGTGACTGCCCAGTGTTGATAACTGACATTTCACAGGAGCTCTGAGTACTTTTCCCTTTTCCTGAAACACTGAAAACCTTTTTTATGGAGGAAATCGACACCTCAGAGTGCAGTTGGGCTCTCGCTCCACTGTTTCAAAGACATTTAATACATTTTTATACACATTTTTTAAATAGTTTTTGTTATACCAATGAATCGATTAAAGATCATTTTAACCTTTCACTTCAGGTCTGCGTGAGGTCAAACTGAAAGTGTGTGTTGACGTAAGTGTGTGTTTACCATGAAGATGTAGCGTGTTTCTCTGCCGCTCTGACTCACACACACACTCACACTGACACACACGTTCTAACACACACAGAGGCGTTTGTACATCCCTCCCTGCCGTCTCTGAGTAACGCTGCTCCACTTGGCTGCTGCCGTGTTTGTGTATATTTATGCATATCAATCATTTTCTGCTCAGAAGAACAGGAGTCTGTTTTAGGTGAGATTTCTGACTTCTCTCCCTCTCTCCCTCTCTCCCTCTCTCTCTCCTTTCCTGGCCTTTTCAGGAGTGTTTGAGAGTGCAAGCAAGTGTGTGTGTGTGTGTTGGGGGTTATTTTGCCCATAATGCAGCGTGCCGAGGCATTATGGGGGATTGGCTGGACAGGAACCGCTCCTTATTAGTCGTCTGGCTGGCTGTAAGAGGCTTTTCCTGCTTGGAAATGGAGCTTAAAAAAAAGAGAGAGAGAGGGTGAAAGGCGAAACAGAAGAGAAAAGAGAAGTAGTGTAACAGAGAAGAAGAGGAACCTTGACATGTTAAAGATGAGTCAATTACTTCCTTCTCCATCAGAGGAGCGTTTCACAATGACCTCAAGTTAAAGGTCTTGCTTTGTTATCTTTCTAAATGTCCAGTTTCTGTCTGACCTGCAGTAAACAGTACAGAAGAACAAACTGTCTCCTTTTACAGCGACAGAAAATAAAACAGTAAAACACCCAAAAACTAACCAAATCAATGCAGGAAAGTGACCGTTGAATTGTTAATACAAATGTTAGAACTGCAGTCGTCAAAACACCACAAATGGGCCGTCATGCAGAGACAGTGTGATGTGATTTAGGGGCAGAAGACGGGGACAACCCCCCCCGTCTGACATTTTATACTCTGTAAGTGTCTGTTTACATTCCTCACATGTAAAGGAAAGAGGCACCAGGCAGGGTAAAGTTGTAAATCTTCCCAACACAGTGTTTTCTTTCTGCAAAAAATATCTTTAACAGCAAACACAAAGGTGAAAAACAGCTAAATGTACTTAAAATGTGTTTATTGTATTATTTTTGTTGACAGGAAAAGCTGTAGAAGGAGAGTGAACCAATTGTAAATATTAGTATAAAGTAATTTGTCCTTCAGTGAATTCTGATGAAAATGAGACAAGAAGATGAAGTATTTCTCCAACACACAGCTCTTAAAAAGCTGCAAACCCGCTGAGTTCTTATGCTGGTGATTGACACTGACGGACATCGACTCACTGCTGCATAAAATAACATCTCAAGAAAAAGCTGCGAGCAACAGCTGAGGACTTTCTTTTATGTGTCGACTTGTACTGAAAGCTCACACTGATTGGATTTCTTACATTTCGTTAACAGAACGTTCGTCACCGAAAACAACCGCAGCCTGACAGGATTTACACACCAGCTGTGTGTGAACGTGGCTGGATGGCCGACAGCCGGCTGAATGATTGATTGAGTGGCTAATTGACCGACTGAGTGAAAGGACTGGATTACTAGCTGTTAGCGAGATGGCCTCCAAGCTGGAGGTCCTGGGTTTGATCCCTCCCGAAGCCTGCTTATGCAACTTTAAACGTGATACCGAACCCTTCGCCAACATCTTATCTTAGCAATGAAAACTAAAAAGACTGTTGTTGTGTGGATGACGAGTATGCTGCAGTTCTTGTCACAAAGCCTTGTGATTATCCAATCACAAAAAAATAAAAAAACAGGACTTTGGCACTTTTTTTTTTACACTGGTGAGAAAGCGGCTGAAATGAGTCTCCTTGGAGTAGAGCGACTTCACGTCCATTAGGAGCCAATAAAAGATGACTCCTCAGTGCTTTCCTTTGGAGGTTTTCCAACTGGTGGGGGACCCCGAGTAGACCCAAAATCACCAGGGGGAGCTGGAAAAGGAGAGGGATGCCTGAACTCCCTTAGTTAGCCTTCTGCTGCCTCAACTGTCCTGCAGAAAATAGATGGATGGATGGATGGATGGATGGATGGATGGATGGCATTTCTGTAGCTCTTTGTACTGTGTAGATATTTTCAAGAGGTCACCTCAATCTGCGGTGTAAAAATGAAGCCAAACGAGTGCCTCCATCTTGAACTGGTGACGTCATTTAAAGTCAGTTTAGAGTCTGCACAGTATTGATCAAGGGAGGAGGCCCCGCCCACACACCCGCCAGAGATTTCCTCTTTATATTTCTTCTCTACATCCAATTCCCAAAAAAGGCATCTGTCGGTGCTACTTGACTCTAACTAACTAACTAACTGACTGTTTCCAATCATGAAGTTTAACATTTGATTTTTACGTTTTACATCCCATTTGCTAAAATGGAGGGGGGTGGGGCTTATGAACTTTACTTGGGGAGCCACCATGTTGTCCATCTTTATATATAGTGTATGGGAAGAACAGCACACTAAACCGAATGAGACTTTACATAAAAAAAAATATAAAATGTAGAAACTCTAACTACGACTCTGACTAATCCCCGAAACAGAAGGTGTCTTTTCTGAACCAGCGTACTCAGCAGTCACGTCCTCCTGCTCTGCATTTTGTACTTTTACAGCAGCACCTCTTTCCTCTCTGCCGTCCAACAGGCCCATCTGTCTCGCCCGAGCCGATAATGAACCTGCTGAGGTGACACCGACTCCATCGCTGCAACTCCAGATTTGTTTCAGCTTTGTTCAGTAGAGAACTGTAGGTATAGGAAGGAAAAGAAAAGAGAAAGGTACAATCAAAATCACTTTTTTATACATAAGTATACTATATACCCCACATTTTCAGTCATTTTGGGCCCTCGTTTATCAGTCTGATGTAGAAAGCAGTGCAGATCTGAGTGCAGAAATGCTTATATGAGTGATCGGTGCTAATAAACGTAGTGGCTGAAAACAATCATTGTTCAAATATCACACCTCTTTGAATTATCCATGCAGTAATTTTACTTCAAGAGTTTACGTCAGAGAGAAATTTAATCCAGGATGATTAACTTTTCCGAACTGCAGACAGAAACGCTAATGTCACAAGTTCAAGTTCAACTACTTTCATACGGCAGCCTGAGTCTTACAGTCACAATTCTTTACATTTTCTATCGCACGTTCATAGATGAGAGTCATGGTGTTTATATGATGAGCATTTAGCATTGAGCTGTAGCTATCAGCTAGCTAGAAGCTTATAATGTCATAGCTTCATGCTAAGTCAGACACTTGCGTTAAAGAGACGAGCAGAGCTGCTGTTTTACAGTACTTTCACCTCATCCGGAGGAAAGTTTGGCAGCATCACCAAACCTGGAATAACCTTTTAAAAACGCTTCAGTCTTCTTTCTATTTTTGGAAAAGTACACAAGACATTTGTTTTCATTACTCTAGTTAAGGGCAGGAAAAGACGTCTGTCACGTTTTTTGACTCGTTATTTTGAGTTCCTCGGCCAGATGGATCGCTCGGCTGAGGGGCTGACAAAAGGTTCGTTTTAATATTTCGATTTATTCCCATCTCTGTATTGTCCGATGTAATCATCTTTTTAAATGCATTTCAAAGGTTTTGATGGATGAGACAGAGAGATCTGTGCGCTCTGATGCCAAATGGTCGACTAATTTGGTGAAGCTCACGGCCAGCTGCTCCGTCGGCTCCTCATCCAGAGTGCAGTTTGTTCAGGAGCGATTTGGGCTCAGACCAAAGTGTTTTCTTTGTGTTGTCTTTATGTTTTCTTTCTGTTTATTCTGCCAGTAACTGCACATCTGCAGCCCTCCATGTTTGTATATTTGTATTAATACACACTGACATGATTGTGAACATGTATGTGCTGCGTGGATTAACCCTGGCCTCTTGGTTGTGTGTGTGTGTGTTTCTGTGTGTACATACGTGTGTGTGTGTGCAGGTAGGATTACTGAGCACTGATCATCTCTCAGTCCTCAGATAGATGAGTCCCCACTCAAACTCAGAGCTCACACACACATTACGCACATTAAAATACCACTCCATACTTTAATAATATTTTTATATTTTTATTCTACTCCAATTAAGAGTTTCGCTCACTGGTTAGTTTCATTTTTTAAGAATGTTTTTATTATTATTTTGATGATCTCTCTCTGTCTCACACACACACACACACACACACACACACTTAAATTTGTACTTCTGTACCTGTGAGGACCTTCATTGACGTAATACATTTCCTAACCCAAATTTCCTTCCTCATACTTTCCCCTGAACTGCCCTGATCTCTGTGCCCGGTACAAACCCGTATTCTCATTGTATGAGACCAGTAACTCACAAACAGTTAAACTTGGTATGTTAATGGGACCTTCCTTTTAAGAATTAATAAATAATAAATAGATAAACAAATCAAATCTTAAGCGGAGAATATATCAATAAACGCACTGAAAAGAGATGCTGGTATCATTGTTTTATTCTCTCCTCCCTACATCTTAACTGGCATCTTTTTAAGGTCTTGTTTTCACATTGTTTTTATCAATATCACATCACAACTAGATGTTTTACCCCAACGCTAACCCGAATCTTAAAACCAAGTCTGAAGCTTTAAACAGCCCTTTGAAGGTCTCTGACTTGAAATATCTTCACATTACAGATTTCCTCTCTTTCAAAGACCGAATTTAACCTGGTCCTCACAAAGATAGAGGAACAACTACAAACATACAATCATTATATTGCAGCTTTAATAATATCATTGTTTTTTCAAGTGTTTTTATTTTCTGTAGTGTAGCTTTTTTTTATGCCATTTTTTAAAAATTTTGTCCCTGACTCAAAACAGATGTACACACACTCTCTAGCTCGCCCCCACACACACACACTAACATGCACACCAGCTTGCCCACACACACAGGCACTAGAAAACACACTAACACACACTCGACCCAGCAGACCTCAGCTGCAGAGACACGCTATAATTAGTGAGACAGCATCTTTATCTCCCTCTCTCGCTCTCTCTCTTTTTTTTTCATGTGTGCTCGTGTGTGTGTGTTTGTGCACTAATTGTTCAGGTCAGATGAGAGTCATTAGTAAATAATTAATTTTATTAGGCAGCTGTGGCCTGATGTTAGAGACAGTACCTTGTTTTTTAAATCTCTCACTTTCTCTCTTTGTGCTGGAAAGATTTAGATTTTCTGATAATTATCATCATTAGTATTTTTTTCTGTCTTTCTCTGATTTTTGCCTCCTTTTTTTCTCTCTCCATCAGTCCCTCCTTTCTTTTCCATCTCGTCACTTTATCTTTTTTCTCTGTCTTTAACTCTTTTTCATTTTCCCTGCTGTCTTCTCTCTCTCTCTGTCTATTCTGAGCGGCAAAGGTCACATAGATACAGATGCACAGCGCGAATCTGACGCCTCCCCCACATTACATGCTCGCTCTATCTCACACACACACTAACACACACACACACTGACAGACTGTGTAATTATGTAGGTGTCAGAGGAAGATGTGAGGGAGCTGGGTGAGCAGAGGGTAGTATCACTCCTCTGCTGTGGCTGTGGTTCACGACATGTACGAACTAATTGTAGAGTAGAATATACGCGCAGTATTATCACCGCTGCTGCGTACATACCTCGCAAATCTGATCGCGTGTTTGCTTATGAAAATCTTAAATTAATGTATCTATAACAGCCAACACATCAGATATTTGTA
Organism: Amniataba percoides; assembly: GCA_037176925.1. Classification (NCBI taxonomy): domain Eukaryota; kingdom Metazoa; phylum Chordata; class Actinopteri; order Centrarchiformes; family Terapontidae; genus Amniataba; species Amniataba percoides. Next base: position 3,214,845 of record JBAJHX010000002.1, on the reverse strand, counting down.
GTATTTGTGGTGTATTATTAACACACGTAGCTTCTCCAATAATATTTTGCCTTGTGGTAACCTGTCTGCTACCAGCTGGCTAGCTGAGGTTGGTTCGACATATATTGAAATCATGATGGGAAAGTGATTTTTCTTCAGTGAAAGGCGCTTTCACCTTGAAGTTTATGACAAAGTGCCAAAAACGAGTCGATGAGATGCAGCAGCGACACTGTCATTTCCAGGTGACCTCATGTAGTCGACTCGAACAACAAGAAAGTAAGATGGAGGCAGACCACACACCAGGAAAATACATTTGGTTAAAAAGCTGCCCTCCTCAGGTGGATTGATAATCAAAATAATCACATAGTGCCCCCCTGAATAATATCAACTAGATTGTGATATGCATGAGAAACAAAGAAAATGTTGTTAATAATCTAGTTATCAATTTTACTGGGACAGATGTAATCGGTGTAAGATGTTTTCACTGTATTTTGATTTGAATATTGTCAATTGTTCATAAAAAAGAACAGTCATAAGCCAACATGTCTGAAGACGAGTCACCCAGAAGTTTCTGATCTTTATCACTGGACCTTCTGTCACATCAAAGGTTGAGATGCCCCTTTTCAGTTAGTCAAAAGTTAGTTTAAACATGAATAAAGAGATTCATGGGGGTTTCAGTTTACTTCTGTTTTCAGTTATGACATCGTCATACTTCAGAGAGCCAGCTGGTAACGTGGGATGTAATGTGACAATGGTGGCTGGATTCAAACTGCTGCTAGACGTCTTCTGCGACAGAAGTTTGTCAAAGGTCAGAGCATACGTTAAGATTGTTGACTCAGCTGTGGGTGTTTGGACAGATCTCTTATTTTTATTCTGATCCTCCTGTTAAGACCATTTTAAACAGGTTTGATTTTTAAGGGGTAAAAATATCGACATTAGTTGGAAAAAATGGAACTGGACGAAAATAGCAGCCTGTTGACAGCCCTGACCTGATATTGAAGTGGAAAACTACTCATCGTAATCCTGGAAAAAGTGAGAATTATTTTACTCTTCAGTTCGTTTTATGTAGTTCCCCCACCTCCATCAGAAAATCTGTGTGTGTAGGTGTAAATAGTTGCTTTCTGAGGTTTCTACTCTTGGTATGTTTCAGCAATCTTAAATTTACAATGAAACCACTTATTGTGCTTAAAAACTCCCCAGGAACTCTCAGTAGTTTCTCCATTTTCTCCCCTCGTCTCTTTTATCCCGTCTCTACAAACCTCAGATTACACCATGTGGATTTGCATCCGTCAGCGCTCGTTTGCATTTGACTTTGCGTGCGTTTGTGCTTCCTAAAGTTTGCATCGAATCTGAACACGTTTGTGCTTTTCAAAACTCACCTTCCGTCTCCAGAGCTTCAGAGGCTCGTCTTGAACATCTTCACCTGTAAAGAAAACGACCCCCCAGCACTTGAGAAATCCTCGGCGTGAGTCTGCAGCATTAATCACAAGTGAGAAATCCAGTCAGCGTCCTGTCATGGTGTTTTTCAGAGGTGTGATCGCTGAGTGATGTGTGTGAGGAAACTGTGCATTTTGTTTTGTGTCATTTGAAATCAATTTCTAATTTTTATTTATTTTTTTAGAGAGAACGGTTTGACCATTACCTTGTCTGTTTTGCAATAATAAAACTTACAGTTAATAATATGAATTTAAAAAATGTATATCCAGTTTAATGTTTGTCCATAAGCCACATGTCAGATCAGTCAGTGTGCCTCTGGAAAGGACGCGTCACTTCAGCGTATTTGTGGTTCTTCTTTAAGGGCATGAATGTTCATAAATCTTCAAAACTTTCTCTATCTTTGCCTTTTCTAGAATCACACTCATATGTATATCCCCACTGCTGTATGCTGGCAAAGACATTTCATCGTTGGCAGTAATATATTAGTTTTATTCTCGCCCCCTTTTTACAAACCATCAAGCTGCAGATCACTGTATCCGTGTGTGTCAGCATTATGTTGCGTTGACGCTCCACCACAATGACTGTTGGTAGTCGGTTCACAGACAATAAGCAGCTCTCTCGCTCTCTCTTTTCCCTACTAATAGAAACAGAGTGGGTTTTCTGAGTGGGAGTTCTGGAAAAGATACTCTGCTGACTCTGCTGGACAGAAAAAGAGAGAAAAAGACCTGTAGTGAAGCAGCAGTGCTTTCCTCTAATATCTCAGCTTGTACAGTAACCCTCAAAGTAGAAAAACGTGTATGTATTTCAGTATTTTATGTTTATATAAGATCTTTAAAGCTGATTAACATTCATGTTAATAAATGTTATTACTATTTTCAGCCAGCCTCAATGATTCCCCCCTCAGATTTATTTACCATTGCAAATAAAAGATGAAGATTGTGTTGTTTAAATACCCTTTCTGGGTTTAAGGTGTAAAATTATGCAATAATTCATAGTCAAAAGCAAAGACCAAAAACATTTTTATAAAAACAAACATACGTTTGTGTAACATTATCCTATTTATATTTATCTTGCGACGCCTCAGGGTTACTGGGAAATTACGCTCATATACAACAAGCTTTCAGTTTAATATAAGATTTTCAAGACAAAATATTACTGCAACGATCACGTTTTCTATTCACGTCTCTTTCAGAAATATAAAATGTAAAACAATATCCACTTATAGGATGTGTACATCATTATTAAAGTGTTCATATTTGTGTTGTTTGGTCACTGACAGCATTGAAGATCATATTTTGGTTTAACAGTGGAAAAAGTCCACAGCAAACTGAAACGTGTTTGTTAACGTTCAACAGAAACCGCAATCTTTCCCAAACCTTAACCAAAGCGCTCTTGTTGTTTAAACGAGTCACAGTCCTGAGCTTTGTACGCCCAAAAACACACCCTGACCGCCTTCCTGTGACTCCTGTGTGGCACATAAACATCACACTTCATTTACTCAAAGAAACAAAAGTTGTCTGTGTCACAGTTCAGGCAGTGATTACATTTACCACCACAACACAAGTGGGAAACAGTTTGGTCCTTCATAAACATCATTTGGAGGAGACGGGGCTCCGTGGGTTGTCTCGACTCACAGATTGGAAACTACTGAGCATTTATCTTCTTTGTCTTCTGTTTGAATTCTTTGTCTTTTTCACAAACAAAGACACAATTTACACAACGATGGCCGACACATCTCACGCTGTTAACGGGTTACGATCACATGCGGCAGCCCATGATGTTATTTTTCTTTGCAGCATTTCAAGCAATGGAGGACGGTTTGATTTTAAGTGACAGATCTATCCTTTGTATATTTAGTGAGTCAAGTTTTCGTCTTTTTTAAATGAAACTCAAAAGTGCTCTGCGAAGAACATCTAAAATGTAATATTAAAAAAAAGTATTAACCTCAACACTTTCAGATGAATTTTCATGAAATAAAAAACAGTTTGTCCTTTTCTTCTTACGGAGCTGCTTCTTCTATTACAATTGAGTAAATTTGAAATTTGGCCCAAAATTTGAACTGAAACGAGTGAAGAAGAAAAGGAAGAGAAAAAAAGAGAAGTGGGTGGACGGCAGATGAGGATGAGGTTGAAGAGGGGAAGGAGAGAGAGAGCAGGAGAGAGTGAAAGTGTGAAGGAGAGATGATGATGAGGATGAGGAGGAGGAGGAGGATGATGAGGAGAGAAGCCAAGGCCTTTGGGCAAAGCCAAGACCGCCTACAGATGCTCTCTCCTTCACTCCATCTCTCTCTCTCTCGTCACTCATCTCGGATCTCTCTTTTCTCTCTAATCTGACTTTCCCTCCCCTCCTCATCCACCCCCAGAGGAGAAATAATATAGGCCAACGGCGAAGTGAAGTGAAGGGCAGGCGAACTCACGCAGCCCAGACCTTCACCCCTCTCAGGCGAAGGACGGCATCGAACACGAAGGAAGTGTTGAAAGGAAGACTCTGCTCGTGCTGTTACGCCAGATTGGAAATGAGAAAAAAGACAGAGACAGTCCCAATTACATAATCATCCTGTAGTGTGTTCAAGCTATGAAAAATGACAAAATAATGATACCAGCCAGGTGGAAATGATCTAAAATCAGGAGTATTTTGCATCTTGTGGACAGCGGAAGAAAACAACAACATGGACATATGAGCAGCTTTGAGTCACGTATCATCATTTATTTCACTCTTATGAAACCTCTTTTCTCTGCCCACAAATGCAAAGTGATTTTTATTCATCACACAAATGTGATGTTGTCACGAAAGCCTATCAGCGATAAGTTTCTCCTGACGTCACTGATGTTGGAGAGCTCCGATCGATATGAACTCGATTACGATTACTTGTCATTTTGCGGAGAGATCTGACAAAGCATGAATTCAGACATTTTCCATATCAGCATCATGATCTGGGTATTTTGGCTTCCTTTTAATCCATTTTTTTGCGATTAAATCACAGCAAAATAGGTTTGTTTTGGGATCTTATCGCTGAAGTAAGCCAGATTGAGTAAGTGTGACTTGCTACATGGTGTGACGCAGTGAATATTGATTGATTTTGACACACTTATTATGAAACTGAAGACAGAAGGAGGGGAAGATATAAACAGGTTGTGTTTAAATGCGAAAAACAAATAATCCCGCAGTCCAAACTTGCTTTGCGTATTTTTGTGAACACAGCGTCTTTTCATGTCACCACCACCTCCTGGGGAAAATATCAAATCTAAACCAAATCTGATCCATCCAAAGGTCATTAACATGTTTAATTAATTAAGTCAGCTTGCGTACTGAAAAGGCTGGAAGACAAAAACAATAACTAATCTTTCTTTGGAAACGCAGCATGTGTGAATTTAACTGGCAGCAGCTTTCTGAAGTTTTGTAATGTGTGTGTATGATACATATATGTATATCTATAATGAGTATAAAAGATGTAGTGAATTTACACAGAGAGTGAAAACAGTCAGAGATTCAGACAAAGTTGAGGGTAAAGCTGACATGAATGTAACTGAGGGAGAGAGCGTATATAAATAGAGGGAGGAAGGTCAGAGGGAAAGAGTCAGGCTTCCTGTATGCAGCCTCACGACCGGACACACACACACACACACACACACACACAGAGACATACAGCAAATATCTAACACACATGTTGTTTCAATATTTTCTCTTAAAAGCTAAATTTACATACTGCTCTGCAGCCGTCTTCGTCATAAATAAACCCATTTAGCACATAAAAGATTGAAAGACTTTCAGTTCACAGTGATGATAAAACGGAGAAAAACAGTTCTGCTTAATAAGATGATTACGCAATAGTGAAAATGATTGTGGATTATTATCTGTTAATCAACTAATTGATCTTTTAATTGTTTCTGCTGTTCACTTTTGTTCTCTTTTTTTGTCAAACTCTACTCACTTGTGCTTTTTCTAACATCTGCTTGTACATCTTCATGCAATATTTCAGTTGTACGCTTCTTTTTTTTCTGTGTGTGTTCATGAATGTGTGTGTGTGTTATTGGTCACCACATTCACAAGAACAGTGTGTTGTCCAGAAGTGCCTGCATGCTAACTTTGTGTGTGTGTGTGTGTGTGTGTGTGTGTTTGTGTGTGAAGACAGTGATCTAATAAGAGTTGATGGTGTACCCGACTGCAGCTGCTCTCACACACCCACTCGCTGTCAGAGACACACAGAGAAGAGATGAGCGGACTATAATTAAATATGCTATACTTATTAAAGTAGATAAAAAAAACGCAGCACAGTCAGAAACAAACTCCAGAACAGTGTATGTATAGAAATATGACCACAGACAGGGGACTATAAAGCAGAACTAATTTATGAATTCATCAATAAAACATGTTTTAATGCTGTGTTAGCTTGATCAACCATAATTTGTCTGACTTTCTGTGCAGTCATGTTGTTTATTAGCTCATCTTCAGCTACTGATTCAATGCTTTACTTCACAGATAAACAAAGAATGTGACAGAGCGAGTGACAGGCTATAAACAACTGAGAAGTCTCATTTAAAAAAAATATTTTTCTTCTCTTTGGGATTGTTATGTGTTTTCCATTTTTTACAATTGAAGCACGTTTTGTTGTCATAAAGAAAGAGGGAAGTTGTTGAATATCCCCCCCTAAAATTTCCCCAAATTATGCAAACAGTTCTGTTTTTTGTTGTTGTGGTTTTTTTATGACCAACAAAGAGACAGAGAGCATTGGTGTATAATGATTTTTAGTGACGCTACACTGAAAAGGGGTGATTTTTTTTTTTGCTGCACTTCATGTCAAGGCTGGCTGCACACAGAGACCAACGTTATTTGTCCAGCAAGCAGGACAGCTTGTGGATTTGAATTCGAGGTTGCAGGTCGATCTCTGGTTGAAAAGAGGCTTTTATTGATCCAGAAAGTTTGAGTCTGTAAATATATTTCTGTAAATTTACCGAACTCAGAGGGAGCAAATGACACCAAAACATGGCAGCATAGTTTTTCTATTCTTTTAGTCAAAAAATGCTTATAATGGTGGGAAAAGATGGTGGATCTTCAGATGTGGCTAGACACCTACAAAAATGCTGCATGAAAAGCTGAAATCATGTATAAAGACACTGTAAAGTGGTTATCGTGATGAATCTTAAACTCTCTGCTCAATCCTCACTTCAATAAATGGAAGAATAAATGTTTGCTTTATGCACAGTTCAGATGTCTGGAGTCCCAAACACAATCTGACATCTCATTCGCTCAGCTTTATATTGCATGTTCTTCATTGTACAGAATCTCATATAACTCACTCCACCACAGAGGAGGCGCACAAAGGTGTTTGACCCTCGGTGAACAACGTTTTTCATCAGGAGATCTGGGGGTGTCTGCAAGGTCTCCAACTTCTCTTTACATCCAAAGTCTCCTCACAGAAAAGTGTGAAGGACTCTGACGCCTCTCAGCTTACCCGACCACGTCAATGCAAAATCAAAACATTCCTTCATGTCCAATACATTTCTGAAATCACGTCTATTTCTGGATGAACCAACAATCCTTCTCTTGTAAACGACTGTAAAGTAAAATCAGACGACCCATAATCAGACCATAAAAAGGAAATTGGTCTGATTGGCAGAGTTTTATACAGGAAACACCACTTTTTTTATCAAAAATAATATTAAACTCATTTAGATTAAAGGAAAACATGCGCACAGAGCCATATTTTTAATGAGTCATGCGACTGTTTAAACCAGCTCAGCGGGTTATTGATTGATCACATTATAAAGTTGGCTTTGCAATAATTGATCACAGCAGCACGTCCTGATACGGAGAAAAAGAAAACCGTGGGAGTTGAGAAAAATGGAGGTAAACGCTGAACTGCAGGTCAAACAGAGACAGGCTAAAATTAGTTTGTTCACCAGTTGGAGACTTTTTTTTTTTTCCTGGTGCTGCAGAGAGCCAGGTCTGAATCTAGGACGCCAAACGAGGTCCTGACAGAAAGACGACCACAGCAGAATTGATCCAATCTAGTTTGACAACCTCTGCTACATGCTCCATCCCAAAAATGTGTCTCCTGCCTGGTCAGGACCAGAGGGAGACTGTCTGCAGAGCTTTCATGGCCTTCAGGATTCATTCATTCATTCACTGTATGTAAAGATGGATGACGGGCCTCCACTTCATCCCACTGTACAAAAGAGAAGCCAAAATATCGAGTGCCACCATCTTTAGCTGATGACGTCATTTAGAGCCAGTATTGATCAAGGAAGAAAAAATGGCATCGAGGGCCCGCCCACACTGTCACATGACTCGATCATTAATCAATAATTAGAGACTGTTAGCTAACGATTACCTTCTCAATTTAAAGTTGCATTTCCCCTCTCTACATCCACTTTGAGGAGTCACGTCATCCATCTTTATTGACATTTAGATGGCTTCATCAGGTGTTTGATTTAGTAGATAATAAGTGACTCATCGGGGTGGGGGAAGGGAGTGGTGGTGGTGGGGGAGGACCTACAGATACAACAGGCGTTTTCTTTTAGTGGACAGACGGACAGACATACAATTAGAGGGGGTTTTCAGAGAGAGAGAGGAAGACAGACAGACACAGAGAGGGACGCTGTACGCTCAGATAAAACTGGGAAGGAAGTCTGAGTGGGGTTTCCATGACAACCACACCCTTCACACCCTGCCCCCTCTCCTCCACACACACGCACACACACACACACACACTGACCCAGAGAGATGGGAAGTGTTTGTGTGTGTGATTATTGTTCGAGTGTGTGCAGATAAGAAATTGTTTTCAGCGCAGATTGACAATAAATTACCACACAAGAACCGCGACATGTAGCCTACTATGGTAACTGTGTGTGTGTGTGTGTGTGTGTGTGTGTATGTGTGCATGTGTGTGTGGATTTCTTCCTGCTATTGTCAGTTGTGGCATGTGTTCAGACATGTTCCTGTGTGTTTGTGTGTGTACTCGGGGGTCAGACCGAGGCTGAGTCCAGAAGTTGTGTGTCGCAGCTGCCGGATAACATATAGATATCTCCTTTGCTCGCATTGTTTTCTCTATGTAGTTATTGCTTGTGTGTTAATTCAACCCAGAAAACAACCTTTTTTCATTTCTGTTACACTCATTTGTCACTTTCACTGACATCTTAGTCATATTCAAAAATTTAAAAACACATAATTTCAGTATTGAGAAGCTAAAATATGATCCAAGAAGTCCAGTTTGAGCATTAGCCCAGCGGGTTGAAACACAGGAGCTCCACAGCAGCATTTCCATCCTTCACCTTTGTGGTTGAAAGAAACAATCAAACCACTCACACAGAGGAATAATCCACCAGGAACCTATGTTTACATGCGTTCAATTGGCCGACGTCGTCACGTGAGGTTTTGTTTGTGTCCAACTTCCAGTTTTTCATTCGACAACCTTGAGTTTTTTTTTTTTTTTCTCTTTGTGTTTTTGGATGCAGTTGTCCTTTGAATGCCGCCTGTATAACAAAAGGCAGCACATTTGGTGAGGTAAAGTGTCTACACAGGATGTGCTCAGTTTGGAGTGCTGTCCGGGCCACAATTAAGATTATAATTAGAATATTTTATCAGCCAAAATCATCTTATATATAAGAGTTGATTTGTTTTTTTTCTTTGTGTGTGAGATTAAAAACTCATTTTTCCTGGAGCTAGAAATTTGTACTCTTCGTTTCACTCTTTTCACCACATCTGCTGCAGAGTCGGTCTCAGAAATGGCGGAGATTTGAGACGTCTGCAATATCTGGCTGGTTTGGCACATCTCTCCTCAGCTTCTGAAGCCACCCTTATGTTCACTGCCGAAAAAGTAAAAGTGAAAATTGTGGGTGTGATTTCAAGTTGATTCGTTGCTTGGAACTATTTTTTAATCACTTATTAAATCAAGAAAGTTGAAAGGCAGCAGTCCTACTTTTTGTTTAATATCTTCAGATCACATGAGGGTTGAGATACCAGCCTTGGCTCGTTGACCCCTAAAACCAAAGTAATCCCAAAGACGGGATATTGTATTATTTTTTGCAACCAGCTCTTCCATCACTATTTGCTGAAAATGGTGCGTGGAAGAGTCATAACTCTGAGCAAGCGACAAAGACACATCTGGTCCGTTGCTGGTTGTTGTGACTGTGGCAGGTTGGCAAAATATAATATATCGCCCAAACTCCACTGAATAACTCCGGTTTATGTTATATGTTGAGATAAATTACAGTATGTCGTTATCAGATTTAATAAACTCCCCAATATCCTCGGGATGATGCTGTCAGATATTATCTTTTGTATGTGTCGGTGTTTCCAAGAGCAAAAAGCTCTTCTCAAATAAAAAGTGGCGTCTTTAAAGGATTTTTAAAATGTATTTAGCTTGTCCTAGTTTAAGGTAAAGTCTCAGTTTCTTCTTAGTCTGTTTGTTTTTTATGATACATGTATAGGTGTGTGAAAAGCATATAAACATGCTGTGTTTTGTGTGTGTGTGTGTCCTGTTCACGGTGTGTTTAAAAACAGCCCATCACCAGTCATGAGACACTGAAACGCTCCTGGTCCTGTCTCATAAAGTCTGCGTGTGTGTGTGTGTGT
>JBAJHX010000002.1:3183632-3201823 GCA_037176925.1 Amniataba percoides | reverse complement strand
GTGTGTGTGTGTGTGTGTGTGTGTGTGTGTGTGTGTGTGTGTGTGTGTGTGTGTGTGTGTGTGTGTGTGTGTAAAAGCATGAGCTCATGTACTTGTGTTTCTCAGGTTGCCTTTGCCAGGTTATCTCTTACGTAATGGTCCAAAAATAGAGCAGATTCACCTGTAAGGGAATCAAGAGGGGAAAGGACAGAGAGAGGAGAGGGTAGAAAAACCGAAGAGTAAGGAGAAAAGAAACAAAAAGTTAATGTCTTTTAAAAGTTAGATACCGTCCTTTTTTAGGTTTTTAATCAATATCGTGATAACGTTAATATGTTAATTTTCACACCACTGATCTGTAATGCAAATAATTACTGGACAAATAGAGTTACGACTGATTTCAGACAAAAAAGTACCTTCACATTATAGACTAATATTGTAATATGAGTGCAGCGTAAACAGACTTTGCTAATAAATGACGATGTTCATGAAGCATTTGACTTAAACGTCTACAGAGAAAACTTCAACGTTCCTCATGTTAACACATAAAATCAACATTCATGTCAAATTTTCTTTTTGCTATTTCAGATTTGACCGACACTCTTTTTATTATGTTGTTTCTTCTACAACTATAATTTAAAGGCACCAGACTGAAGCATTAACGGCACCTACTGCCAGTATTTTCACAACATTGGCGAATAAAAACTCACATAAATAAGCATAATTTTCTTCAGATTTTCTAAAGATTTTGTTCAAATTTGCTCCCACTTCTTTGTTCAGGTATTTTCTCCTCATGTCTTTTAATAACCGCATGTGTTCGGTATCTATCAGAGCATGAACGTTATCAATCCTGATCTAACGCCCGGCCTTAATCCTGTTAATCAGATTGTTTTCATGCTGATTATTTCTGCCGTCTCCACTTGTAAATGTGCCTCTGAGGCGGTGGTGGTGCCGAGGACGGAGGTGAGGTGCAGTGGATCCAGTGTCATAGTTCATCGGACACCACTGCTCTGACACACACACACACACACTCTTACACACACTACTACTGTTTCTTACTTCCATTGCCTTTTCATAACCATAACTGTAACCTCTCCGCTCCTTTGGTGATCATCAGACCTAATCTGAATCTAAATCGTAACTCCGTCCATGTAAAGTTCATTGTGAATCAAAAAACACACACACACTCTCTCTCTCTCTCTCACACACACACAGTGACACAGTGCAGAGCTCGGATGTCTGGTGTCAGGTCTCCAGTGCCTGTCACGTTGATTGGCATAATTACCTGACCCGTTCTGTGTGGAGGGAAATAACTGCTCGGTGATTCAGTCCTCGCTTGATTTTTCATCTTTATTTTTTTTTAGCTCGGTGGAGAAAGATCGTAGCAGCAGATTAAGCGAGAGAAGCTTTCAGAGTGATAATGATAAATGTTGGAGCAGGTGGATGTGGAGGAAGGAGAGGGAGGGTGAAAAAGGTGCGTTGGTTTCACCGGCTTCTCGGCTACAGGTGAGCTGCTGCCATGTTAACCTTTGAAATTCTGCCTCTAACCAGCGTCAAGTTCTGTATTATGGCTTTTCTTGTTACCCGGCTGTGAAACAAATCAATTCTGTTGCTTTCTCATGTAACTTGAGTCTAAACGTCAGAAGTTGAGCGTCTCTGGCTTCTTTTTTCTTTTTTCGCCGTGGAGTTGTCAGGGTTTTGTGCAGGTGTTGTAAAAGTAGATTCTACTCACAGCTCAAAAGTACAGGAATAATCTGAAAAATGAGCCTTCTTGGTCTGTTACTCATCCCACACCTGGAGCCAGTTAAGTTCACCTCAGGTTTATCGCAGAGTGAACGTTCACATATGAGCAGTTTGCTTTGGTGCATAAACAAGAAAGCAGAAAACTCTAAAAGTCAAGAGTATGAATATAAAATTGAGACATTTACAGTGAAAAATATGACAAGAAACAGTATGAACAATATGTTTTCAAGACAAAAGAGCTCTACAGTTTGTGCAAGAATGTGCAAAAATAATAGTCCAAAAGATGCTTGTTAATTAAACACAGATGTGAAGACTGTACGTTAATGTAACATGTAGTGACTGTGATGGGGAGTTATAGTTCACGTTGGTGGTAAAATAAAGAAAATCTAACAAAATCTGCACATCTGAAACATGAATTCCCAACATGCAGCAGTGATTTTTAATAGTAAATAATAGAGCATAACACAGCTTCAATAGCTGATTCCAAATCAATCATACTCAGGTCTCACAATGTACTTTGTCTTCTTGTAAAAGAAAAGAAAACAAACCCTGCACATTTTCAATTTCTCATCACACCTTGAACAAACATTTGGCCGCTCAGAGAGACTAAACCCACACTGGTGCAGTCGCGTCTCTTTTGTCAACCAAACTTCTCCCACATAATCACCACATCTTCCGCTCTGCGAGTCACAAGACGTTAGAGCCCATCCCTCCCACTTGCAGCTGCCTATTATTTCAGCAGTTCCCACTTTTCTTTTGTGTGTGTGAGTGTGTGTGTCTTCACTTTATCTTTAATCACAAATCACGCAGTCACACTGAGGCCCACATTGGGATTTTCAGCAAAAAAACGCTCTAGCGACTGCGGCGACGGCGCGGGGAAAATTACAGTGGCGTGGGCGTGTTTGCTGTCGCCGAGACCACCCACCACGGGAAGCCTTATTTTCTTCCCACCTTGATCACCTGAGCAGCGCTGAAGAAAACAGACATAAACAGTTCCCACTGTAGTAACCGACGACCCCTCCACGTTACACAGCAGCCGCATGTAGAAAACAGTTGAGGAATTACATCATCCTGAGTGTGTAGGCAGCAAAATGAAGACTGTGTGTGTGTGTCTGCATACACACACAATCATCCCACATGAGGTGATGAGGCTTCTCTCTAAGTTACTGCATTTACAGCGGACTGTAAAGTTGCTGAAACACACACACACACACACACACACACACACATATACAGAGCAGATTCTCCACCAATGTAATTACTGGATGAGCTGCCGATGCTCCCGCTGTGCCGTCGTCATGGCAACGCCGACAACCCACCTCTGCTGGAGGAAGAGGAGGAGGAGGAGGACAGAATAAGGAGAGGAGACGAGAAGAGGGGTGGACGAGAAAAAAAAAGAGCAGAGGATGGCAGGAGAGGAGGAGCAAAAGAAGATGAGAACAGAGGGAGATTAGAGGAGGAGGAGGAGGCAGATGGGAGGGGAAGATGTGAGGAAGCTGATGGTAAAAAAAAAAAAAAAAAAGGGGAGAGTGAGCGGAGGAAGAGGAGGTCGATTAGTTCCAGAGACAGTAAAAGGCGAAAGGGCTGATAAAGAGGAGGGAAGTGAGTGTCGTTTAAAATGTTCAACACACTGTTTTTTAAATATTACAGCCTCTGACTGCAACATCTGGAACAAAATGTCCCAAAACTGAGCAAAGAGAGCATTTAAACTCACCTTGACGTCCTCCTTTACTGTAAACACGTCTTCAGCTTGTCATTAGAAAAGCACATTTCCTCCTCATACTACAGTTTGATGTCCCCATACTTTACTTGAGTATTTGTGCTTGATGCCACCACCGCTGCATTTCATGTTGTACTTTTTTTTTACCCCACTACATTTATTCCACATCTTTAGTTACCTGATACTCAGGTTTTAAATAATAATACATGTAGTCAGCTTAAAAAACAGAAAGCATTGCTATAAATTAAACTATTTAGGAAGAAAATATGTAGTTAAAGTGCCTCTTAATACTAATAATAATCCAATAAAATGATGATATAATATAAATGAAAATATTTCTCAAAAACATTGTTTCCTGCAGTTCTTTATATGTATTTTTTTTAAGGTTTTTTGTATATTTTTCTCATTATGCTTCTGTGTACTTAAAGATACAAGATACTTTAAGTATCAAGAGTTTTATAAAGATTAAGTGTTGATAAATGTTGATCATAAATGAGGCAAACTGTGATTGAATAAATGGATCGCTCCTTTGCGTGTGCTTTACTCTCCGAAGCAGTCATCCAGAGTTTGTTTCCCTTTTAGTTCCCTGAAGGTTTGTTGACTTTGTGTTCCCTAAACACAACAAGCCATTTAATGCACATTACAGCCAGTTATGTTCCCCGCGTACTTACTCGCAGCCTTTTTCACGCCTTGTTAAATTCATTGTCATCAGCCAGCTGGAGCTAAAAAAACAACGCACAAATGTGGGCGTGAGATTTCAAATTTTACATATAAAGCTTGCAGACCCGTTGATCCTAAAAGTGGAGAAAACAAAACCAAAAATTGTATCTTAACGGGGAAAAATAAACAACAGAAAGTAAAGACATTTGTGAAGTTTGCTCAGAATTGCGGCTCAGTGGCTTTTAATTTGGTACACGTCGTAATTTAGACATATTAATGAGTCACTTCTCTGCATCTCATTTCTCTTTTTATTCTCTGCTGTCATTATTCCAGTTTTTACATGAAAGTTAGCATGTCAACCTGAGTAAAAGTGTTTCTTATTTTATTAAGTTGACTAGTTGATTATATGAAGACAAAATGAAACAGCGCTGATGATTCACGGTTGATGTTGAGTGATGGAGTTTGGCTTTGTTCAGCCGTCACTCCTCTTTATTTTAATGCTTTTAAACAAGATTTATTTTTAGACTGATGCACTTTTTGTGGACAAATCTACTTAAAATAACTCTAAAGTGTGTGTGTGCGTGTGTGCAGACAGCTTCACACTGCAGTCTTTTTTTTTATTATTATTTTTTGTGTTTAGATTTTTAAGAGTGAGCCTTAATGCCGGTGATCCTGTCTGCTTTTAGCAGATTAGGACTCACTCAAATATAATGGTGCCCCTTGACCTCTGAATGAAAGTGTGTGTGTGTGTGTGTGTGTGTGTGTGTGTGTTTCAGTGTGTAATTCCATTTATCTTGTTTCATGATGAGTACATCGTCGCTGCTGGGTCTGTTTTTAGAAGCTCTGACTTTGCCTCAACAAGAAAAAACCCAAAACGCTCTCAGATGCACACTTTCATGCAAATGTTGTTTCATTATTAATATTCTCACACACACACACACACACACACACACACACACACACACACACACAGCCTATTCATTCCTATCTGATCAACCATAATCAGTTTATAATAATCCCCTCTGCTCAACACTCATACACGGCAATAAACAACGGGGTTAAGTGTGTGTGTGTGTCGCATGTTCGGGGTCTCGTCCTCACACTCATTTTCATCATTTTCACTTCCTGTTGTTTTTTTTTATTTTTTTCAAATTCCATCCCAGCAAAAGTCTGTCTTTTAAAGTCAGCTTCATCTTCAAACATTCACTTTCTGCCTTTGCTTTCACTTCCGAGTAAGCGGTTTCAATAAAACCGTGTGATCGCTCGCAGCCCGCCTGATCGCCTGTCTGCTCCTGTTACTTCCCTTAATTGACTTGTTTCTCGCACGTTAACTCATCGGTCAATGACAAAAAACTACAAAAAGAAGATGCGAATTAGGGATCCTTTATAATGTCAACCGATAATATACATTCATCATTAGACTTATGAAGTGTGTGTGTGTGTTTTCTGCGTGGCATATGTCCAGTCACCATACGTCCTTGCGTTTGTGCTGTTGTCACCCACGCACTGCTATTTTTATCCCAGGAGTCGTGAGGGTGCGTACATGTGTGTGTGTGTTTGTGTGTCAGCATGTGTTCATTTGTGTGTGTGTGTGTCAGGGTGTGTCGTCGGGTTACAGAGTGTGTAAGTAGACTCCTCTTTGTCCCGGCTGATAATTTTAGACAGACGGCCACTGAAACTTTCAACAGGGGGGTCAGATGTGCAACGTTTTCCACTGATAGACACACATCCATCCGTCTGTCTGTTCATTCATTTATTCATTCATTCGTTCTCATAATAACTAATTAAACTATTAATGTCGCTTTTCAATGTTCTAACACATGAATTTGGAAGTGTTTTGGAAGTTTTTGTGAAATCAAACTGCATGTGTTTTGTTCTTTATGCACTAAAAACATGAAAAGTTTAAAAGAACGGGCATTATCATTTTCTGAAAAACACCCAAATCATTTAGATTTTTAGGTTTTCTGGCACCAAATCACAAAGGTTCACTTTACAGATTATAGTTCAAATACTGTATATTATAATTTAGTTGATTTATTTACATATATATATTTATATATTTTATATTTATTCAAGTGATATTGATCTTATGTATGATATGCAGTTTGATCACAGTAGTTTAATATTGTTGTATACAGGACTTATTGGTAGACCTGAGTGCTGAATAATCTTATTACAATTATTTGCTTAAAAAAAGTCCTGTTAGAAACTTTAAAATGAAACTTTGCTGTAAAAATCTCTCAGCAGTGTTAAATATACACGACTAAATAAAGCAACAGTGAAAACCTCAGCTAATCTGCTTCATCAGGAGTGTGTGGGTGTGCACAAAAACACAAATACTGAACTCTCTCATGTGAAGCAACCAAAATAACCGAAACTGTGGCTGAAAATTGAAAATGCACGTTGCTCATAAAGAGGTTTTCAGGGCGTTTAAAGACTGTTTGACCACTGAAAGAAGCTTTAATGTTGATGTCACTGTTAGTGGATGAGTCTGCAGGGGGATGATGTTTTCGTGAGTGCACACGCTGGTTTCTCCACGAGGTGACGGTGCAGAAAACGCAGAGAAATAGATGAACATATAGGTGAGAGAAAACGGGAAGAGGAAGTACGACGGGGTGAAACTCAGAGACTGAAACATGGAGAGCGAGCTGACTGCTGACTCATCCTCTGACAGAACGGATCTGTCTCTCTCTCGTCACCCCAAAGTGCTGCTGGCAGCCTCTCCTCCAAGCTGTTCCCACTTCTCCTTCCACCAAATATCTCCAGCTGAACCCGCCGAAAAGCGGCCTCATAACATGAATAATTAATTTACATGCTAAATTATACTGAAATCTAGTTTGCCGACGCTCCCGTGGTGAGAACGTCTGTGTCATACATGAGGATGACTCGTGATTTTTCTTTCTTCTCTCTTTTATTTTTGCTAATTAAGTCTGTTTTATGTGTGTTTTTCAGGAAAGCGATCTCCCGCTCAGGCTTGCAGCACCTCGGTCCACCTCAACCCTCGCTGCCTCCTGCGTCCAACGGGCCCAACAAAGACCTTCGCACCGGCGTGGACTGGACGGTAAGACGAACACGAATAACCATCGTATTTCTGCTGGTTTCTTTTGTCCCCTGCCTCTGTCCAAGTGTGTTCATGCTTTATTAGATTCTCTGCGGCATATACAAGATGCTTATACATCAACACGGGTCCAAACGCGGCACAAAAAGACAGTTGTCACTGTCTCCGTTGTCCTTATTCTGTCTTGGCTGAGTCACCGAATGACATTTGGATTTTCATGCCAACAGATTTGTTAGCAGACTGGTTTCAGCAGCCGTATGTTCATGTGGAAATGAAAAAGCAGCATTTTTTTCCTTTTGGGTTTCTGATCATTACCAAGCAACTGTGGGAAAGATTTTTTTTTTTTTTTTTGGTTTGTGCAAGGTGATTATTTTCTGTCTAGGTGTTATTATTTAGCAGGATTTAATGGGCCTCGTGAAGAGACATTTTAAAAACGCTCTATGCTCTGACTCGGGCTCAAACTCAGGAAAATGCCCTTTCGATATGGAAAATATTCTGAAAAATGTCATGAAACACCTCAGCAAATTCTACAGAAATGTCAGAAAAAGTGAAATTTTGAGTTTGGTACCTTTAATTCCACTCAAATCCATGTGAATAAAAACAAGACATTAATAGAGCTGTTTCCAATTTAAAAAGGCAAAAATTCAAGAAATTTGATTATTTGATGACAAAAATGAATTCCTGCATTATTCATAAGTGTGTGCAGTTTTATTCAAGACACACGCTTTTTGAAGAAAAAGGTCAAATCAAGGAAAATTTTGTGTAATCAGTGATCTTAAATCTTAATATTACCTTCAGTTTATCACCTCCAAAAGGTCAAGTCTTTCAAATTAAATGTGCAGTCAGTCAAACCATAATTTTTTCTTGTTTTAAAAATCAACTATAAACAACTTATTGGACATGAATTAGGCTTTTTTATTAGTTCAGGTTGTATATTATATCACATTTTATAAATTGGCTGTGAATGAAGTTATTTTGGTCTTCAGTTATCAAAAAAAAGCACTCGATGGTTTCCTGTATTTCTAAAACGAGGTTGGCACAAATAACTGCTGCCGGCTTTACCTTGTTTACGACAGGCCCGCCGGCGTCTATTTTTATCTGATTCAAACAAAAAAAAGAGCGGCTGTGACGGCAGGAGGTTTTTACCCACAATCATCAATGTAGGTGCTTTTTTAAAAAAATTATTTGTAGAACACTAGACTCAAAAAACAAAAACAAACAAGGCACAAAAAAAAGAAAATGCTCCTGAATCTTGTGTGATGGAGTTCAGAAACAAAGCCTGTCAGTGAGATCAGCTCATAACGTCTCTCCTGTAACCGTCTATTACGCAGCATAATTAGGCGGCTGGTGACTCATACGTCCATAATGAATAGTAAATATTGTATTATTAATCGGACGATGATAAGTAGACAAACTGTTTGCCGGCCCACATCTGAGAGCCTCCCCCACCCCCACGCCGGCTCGGTCTGCAGGGACACTTCCACCACGTCACTGCTGGCCTTTACCTCTCTGCACGACACACACACACTCATATATAATCACCCTCGATACTCAATCACTCATTAATATACAGTCGGCTTGATTTTTCTGCAGATTTGTGGCCTCATTTTTTTTTTTGCACGCTGATGAGTCAGATAGCATCTATGTTCACTAAATGGCCTCTGTGAGAGCTAAGAGCAGGCTTTTATTTTGTATTTTCCTTCACGCACAATTGAGAGATGAAGAAGAAGGAGATGGAAATGTTTACAAGTGGCCATTAAAAGTGGTTTACAGCCACAGATTAGCTGCTGTGTTTGAGAAGTGAGAGAAGAGAGAAGAAGATTAGACAACTTCGACTGCTCTTTGGCTCCATTTGGTCAGCCAGTCGACTTTATCACAATTAGATTAAAGAGATTACGACTTTATTGTTGTACAAGTTGTGAGACCGTGAAATGCAGCTAACCACAAGTGCAAAAAGGCATTAAAACTGAATGTGTGTGTGTGTAGTGGTAAAATATAAAATAAACAGTAAGTGGCAGATGAAGCAGTTTCAGTACAATAAGAGAAATGGTGAGACATTATATGTAGAATAAAAAGCTAGAGGGGTGATAGGAATAAACTGAAGAGCAGATGTATGAAAACTTTAATATTTCATCTGCAAGAATCATTGCATTTTATACATTAAGACCAGTTTTCAAAATGCAAAATGTGTCTATATAATCTAAATCTATATTTAGCTTTGGACAGATTTAAATGTGCATCCTCTGTATATACAGATTTATTATTGCACCAGATAAATTAGTTACACATGATATGATTAAATTATATGATTTAATCTTTTTTTTCCCTCTAATTTTTACTTCTTGCAGAAAGAGCGTGTGGTTTTATACCCAAATTCTAATATTTTTCCTTATTTTAGTTTCTAAAGCGAGAAAGAAAATCATTGGAAATGATCTTAACTGTGTCTCTGTGTATTTCTGATATCAAGCCAGACAAAATAATGTATATAAAGTTAAAAATATTTGCTCCTGATGATATTAATAAATCAGCCGTCACAGCTGTTTGAACCAGGTCACATCCTTTCACTGACACTTCGTACAATCATCCACAGTTATGTGTTCGCATGCATGTATGTGTGTTTGCAGCTCCTGTAATGTTTTGATTAGCACCTTAAATTAACATGCACTGCGAAACCCACCTACTCAGCGGCGGCAATTATGTGCTCGACACACTTGTTGACCGAGTGCTTATGCGCATATGGTCGCAGTTTAGTGAAAATAATCAGTGACGGGCGAGAGAGAGACGCACGAGTGTGATGTGAGTTATTATGTCGTTATTTCCTGTCGTTTCCTTGTGCTGCTCTGCAGGAGAACGCGGTGAACGGAGATCACCTGTGGATGGAGACGAGTTGTTCGGGGGAGCTCTGTTATCTCGGAGAGGACACCTGCCTGCTGAAGACCGCAGTGAGTACACACACTGACCACCACTATGTGTGTGTGTGTGTGTGTGTGTGTGTGTGTGTGATGAACGAAGAGTCTTGTTGTGTACTCATTTTTAGTGCTACCAAGACTGACATCTTTAAAAAGTGTTTAAAACAGTCCCGCTTTCCAACAATGTGCACATTCTTGCATATTCTGTCTTCTTAAGTGCTCATTATGGTCACATCAAATGCTAATTATGTATTGATGGAAAAAAGTTGTTGTGTTTGCAGCTAAAAAGTTTGTTAGTTAGCCAGAACTCTTGCACAAAAAATTGGAAACTGACTGCATCATGTTTCCACTGAACATGAAGCGACATGTGTTGGACCTTTTAATCTTCATTTTCTACAGTTTTTAGATATCTTAGAAGATACAGTCTTCTTCTGGTTCTGGTTCAGGTGTGATTTTTGTGTATTTTTCCTCCCAACACACAAACAAGTCCTGATGTCGTGTTGACAGAGAGAGAAAGAAAAGAGAGAGACAAATAAATGAAACTAAACAAACTTAATGTTTTCCCTCACGCAGGCTTCATGTGCTCCTGCATGATGAAGTGTTGTCATGAAACCTTGTACACGGATGATTTAAACTTTAATTAAAAATCTGTGTAATGTTGTTTGTGGTGTCGTGACACTGAGCGAAAACAACAAACGTGTTCATGGTATTATAACAGTCTGCTTTGACCTTTTTATCTAAGAGTATAGAAATCCAAACAGCTGGTCTGTGAAAAATATCACTTAAAAAGAGATAAACAACACAAAGACAGATATGTGAAACACTCTGAATGGCCTTGTTGTTGAAATATGCAATAAACTCTTTAAAGCAGGTTGTTTGTCGCTGGCTGAGAAGTAAGTTTAACTCAATAAATCAGTTTAGCTGTAAAAATGGATGATTTTAGGATCAGCAGCAGGTCAAACTTAACATCTCCGACCTCTTTGGCCGGCCTGGAGTCAGCATTACACAGGGAAGATATAATAATAAAGAAAGATTCATAAATCTGCAGTATTTGCTTCAGGTACAGTAGTAAAGTCAGCCTTTTTCTACATTTCACATCAAAATATGGACTGAAAAAAACTAAACTGTCACTGTTCAGTAGAAAACTTTGACCTCAGCGTGACTGAACATGCCAGTTACACGTGAGGTTGGATATGTTTTGTATTAAATGCAGTTTTTCACATATGAATTTTGATGTATTCAAAAGTCTCGTGCATACAGGTTGATGTACTCCGTCTTCCTTTCGTGACTCAAGTCAGATTGACAGTCGTGCATCGTTCGTGTGCGGAGCAGGTGGTCCGAGCTTTCTGGAAATGAAGCGCATCGTGTGCTTCTCGTCTTGAATGCGGCCGGCGTTATTTTAAACAGGATGCCACACTCTCACTCAGATGAGCCGTGTCCTCAAAGCAGCAGAAGAAATGACTTGGAAATCAGAGAAAAGTGAACTTTCAAATTGACCGTGAGCTCCGTAGAAAGTGTTTAAATTACAGGCTTTTCTCCATCCATCACACACTTCCTTACAAAGAGCGCTCAGAGCAGAGAGCCGAGCAATAACCTTCAACACCGACAATAATATAATGACATATCTGTATATTTTTACTGATGGTATGTAATTACGGTGATGCTACAATAACATGGTTGGGAGCGCTGCCAGGAAGACGGAGCTGCAGGAAAAATAAATTCCCCGTAATCTCTCCCCGTTGTGTGTTTAATTAGATAAATATTCAGTCAGCGCTCGGTGCTTTTTGGCGACTTAAAAGGACAAGCTGACCTCTGTGGAATCTCAGAAGTCGCGGTTGACGTGAATAAGCACATTCCCACCTGTGCTGGGAAAGATGTGGCCGATTTAAGGAAAAAACTGGCAGTCTGAAGGAAGCAGCAGGAGCTTTAAACTCCTTTTGTGAAGTTCATACTTCAGAAAATGTGTCACGTGTCTCGAGAGTCTCGAGGGACCGCTACGACCTGTGAGGCATCACGCGGGTCAAACGGTAGCTTTGATAGCTCATCTGCTATTTACTGAGAGATGTAAGCAATGAAGACGCACAACTGCTGGAAATTAGTGAAACATTACATTTTAAATGTCAAAATGATGGTTATGGGACACAAACACTGAATAATAAAAAAAATACAGACAGTCATATTCTTCTAGTGGCTCATAAGTGACAATTGAGAGATATCTTTATCTATGTATAGTTTTTTTTTTCTTAATCCTACTTGTTATACTTCTAACACTGTCAAATAAATGTAGTTTGGTAAAATAAAAGTACAGTGGTCTAAAGACCTGAAGTTTTTAACACTCAAACAACCAAACCTGCTCGTCCGTAAGTATTTATGTAATAGTGTCACTTCCTTTTCTTTTCTTAAAACTCTTTAAAGACCCAAATAGCTGATGTTCATTATTTTTATCAACTGTCAGCTCATAAGTGTGAGTGTAGCTACAAAAAAAGGAAACGTGCGGTAAACGAGTTCCCTCATTGATGCAGTTTACCGATCGCGAACAAATAATTTCCCGTCACTTGAACAGTCAGAACGTCTTTAATGCTTAGGCTGTAAAAAGAGGACTGTGGTGTTGTGGTAGAACATTAAGAGCTGCCAACCGCTGAGTTATGAGAGAGAAGGTTTTTTTTTTCTGTGTTAGTAGCACTTTGTCATTAAGTGTTGTTTCAGTGTGACCGTCAGGAGTGAACCTATTGACCGCTCCATTATCAGCTGTCATATTATTACACAGAATGAGCGGTTAGTGTGCGAGAGGGCAGCAGAGCAATATCATTTATGGAGGCAAACAGCACCTTGGCATCTCGAATGTTTGCCTGTTGTTTTTCATTGCCCGTCACACTGTGTGATAAAAGGCCGGACTCATCTATGAACCATCATCAGACACATTTTGAGGTCGTCTTCTTTCATTTATTATTAATTAAGATTCAAGTTTTTATTCGTCTCACACACAACAATTACATGAATGACTCATCGCAGGCTCCTCTAACAAAATTAGAGTGAAAATGCCGCAAGTAAAATGACTTAAACTAAAAGATATTGAAGAAAAGCATTTTAAAAGTTGTTTTCTTGTCGTCTTGTCAGTTTAATAGTTCCGCAGGTTGGCCTGTTCCCTTTTAGAGGCACCAACAGGGTTAAAAAACTGTTTATTTAATACCGACGTTTTAATTTTGATTCCCGGCGTAAAAAATAAAACTGTAAAATGCCAAAGAGCGTCAGGGTGCTGTTAACTTCTGTGGATAAAAAGCTGCTGAAGCTCTTTAAATTGAATGAGAAGAAGGGAAGCGAAATGTTTGGACACCTTGAATACATCTGTGTGTGTGTGTGTGTGTGTGTGTGTGTGTGTGTGTGTGTGTGTGTGTGATAAACTGTGCTACTGTTTGCAGTGTGTGTTTGTTGTGTATCTCACCGCCCTCTCTGCTGTGTGTCTGTTTGCTCCTTTAAGAAGTCGGCCCCCAGGAGGAAATGTGCTGCCTGTAAGATCGTCGTTCACACCGGCTGCATAGAGCAACTAGAAAAGGTATCAAACACACACACACGCACAGTTTGTCTTACATTTGGATGCACAAAGAGAGTTTAATTTCTAAAACATATTGTCAATTCAATTCATTTTGTCAAATAGCGAGATATTTTTACTCTTCTCTTTTCTTTTTCTCATGTAAAGAAACAAAGAAAGTTTCTCTGCAGCATTTTTTTGACTGTCAACACACTTTAGTATCGTTGCATTAGTTTAGAGGTTTTGCTGTGAAATGTTCATGTGTATATAGCATTTAATAATTCTGGAATGAAACCGACAATATTTTGTGTTTTTTGCCAATATTCATTGTTTATTTACTTTTATCTCTCTCTAGATTAATTTCCGATGTAAGCCAACCTTCAGAGAGGGAGGATCCCGCTGCCTCAGAGATGTAAGTGTGTGTGTGTGTGTGTGTGTGTGTGTGTGTGTGTGTGTGTGTGTGTGCACGCAAAGACAATGTGGGCATGTTTAAAATTTCTCCTCTCCAACAGCAGAACATACTGAGACATCACTGGGTGCACAGACGAAGACAGGAGGGGAAATGCAGACAGTGTGGAAAGGTGAAGAGACACACACACACACACACACACACACACACACACACACACACTTGTTATTGTTCATACAGACTTCTTCAGTGTGTTTCTGTGTGTTTCTACAGAGTTTTCAACAGAAGTTCTTCCATAGTAAAGAAATCATCGCCATCAGTTGTTCGTGGTGTAAACAGGCTGTAAGTATTCTCCCTCTCTTTATTTATTAATGCCTGTATATAGTCATACGTTTATATGTTAATCACTGCAGAGTAAAGCAACACTCATCATTGTTGACAGTGTGTCCTTGTAGTGCAGGAAAATGTTTTTTCTTTCCTTTTGGGTAAAATGTAAGAGTTTGGACAGAGATCAGATAATCAATAAGTCGGATCAATAATAACCTTCAGTGTTTCTGTTGCAGTTCCACAACAAGGTGACGTGTTTCATGCTGCACCAGATCGAGGAGCCGTGTTCTCTGGGGGCCCACGCCGGAGTCATAGTCCCGCCCTCCTGGATCATCAAAGTCAGGAAACCACAGGTGTACACACACACGTACATAAACACACACACTCCCGTCACAGGCGTCCCTCACCGGTCCGTCTGCTGGTTGATAAAGTTCACTCGCTGTCATTTTTTGACGGTGATGAGAAACGACTTTGTTGGATCTAAATTTAAAACTCTAAAAGAAGGTGTGTGTCACAAACTGTGTGCGTGCATGCATATGTGTGTGTGTGCGCGTTTGATGTGATATGAGCTGACACTTGTCTGATCTGTCTGAGGGAACTCTGGGAGGGAACACACACACACACACACACACCTCAGTCACATCACATGCTTTATTGCACTTTTAATTACCATCACAAGGGACATGGTGACAGTGAACTAACCATTGAACTCTATGTGTGTGTGTGTTTGTGTGTGTGTGTGTGTTGATTCGTGCGTGTGCCCAGAGCTCACTCAAGAACTCTGCCAGGAGAAAAAAGCGGACATCTTTCAAACGAAGGACGAGCAAGAAGGGACTGGATGTGAGTAACTTCACGTTCTGTGTCGCCTGATCGTTTTATTTTATGTTCGAATGTTGTTCAGCTCCAAACGTGAAATAAAAACATGAATCTTCACAACATGAGGTCCATCAGCTCCTTCACCACTGAGATCAATAATCAGTGAGCCACGATTGGTGCAGTGACTTAAACATAGTACCGGGGACGTAAACCTCATTGATCGTTCTGTTTTTATTGATTATGTAATATATTGTTTACTCACCGTTACCAGGAAAATATTCGTCTACGTGTTTATACTCAGGAAGATATGAAGCAACAGAAACAGCATTCTTAAAATAAATAAAGTTGACTAATATTCCCTTTAATTAACACAAACAGATATCTGCACATTTATCTTTCATATATATGTTTAATTTATTTTGTTCTCACTCATTCTTAATTAAATTGTTAATCTATGTTTTTTTTTATGAATATTATGTCTTCACTTTTTCAAAGCACTTTGTAATGATTGATTTTGATTATTGCTGTATAATTGCACTTTATACTTATTATTCTTAATGTTAGAAATAAAAAGTGAAAAATGAACGTCCTTAGCTTATCCTTTAGCTTAAGGGATTAATTTGTTATCAAAGCGTTTATAACTTATCTATTAATCATTTCATCATTACGTATTATTAACTTGTGAACTTAACCAATTATCTTTCCAATTTTCCAACGTCTGTCTGTTTTTCTCTTTAGGAGTCTAAATGGCGCCCGTTCATGTTGAAGCCCCTCCCCTCACCGCTCATGAAGCCCATCTTGGTTTTTGTCAATCCCAAGAGCGGGGGCAACCAGGTCAGCAGACTTTAACATATTTAGACAGTTTTATACCTTTTTAAGCTTTTAACCTTTGGATACCTTTGAGCTCGCCTCCTTTAAAGCTCCTGTAATGTAATTTCTCCTCACTTTACAGTAATTTTCTTTTATTGAGAACTGCTTAACTTCTGCCAGCCTTTCTCCTCTTATCAGCACGATCTTGCATCCTGACATTATCAGATTTTCATAAATGACGGTCTTTTATTAACTCACACTGCGAGGGTCTCAACAGTGTGTCTGTTCTGTGCGAGCTCATGAGCCACATGAGTTATTACGGCCTGACAGAACGTTTAATTTGGAAGATCCGTTCAAACAGGATTAGTTTTATCAGATAGTTTCAGCTGCTCGCTTTAAATTGCAGCATTTTTTGTGCTAATCACAATTGTAGAAGCAGCTCCTGCAAAAACACTGCAGCTCCTACAGGGTTTATACGATTGTTAATGTAGTTGCATGATAATAGACAATAAATAGAGAATCACTTAACGTCTGTGTCGGTCTTTCTGCAGGGTGCCAAGGTGTTACAGATGTTCATGTGGATCTTGAACCCTCGACAAGTCTTTGACCTGTCGCAGGGGGGGCTGCGAGAGGCGTAAGTACCCTTCAGTTTAGCCTCCTTAACACATCAGGCCAAAGTCAACCTGACTTTGACAGCCTGTTTCTTAACAAAAAATAGATAACTCATGAGTGTGTAATGAAGGCTGTGAAACTGTGTTTTCTATATAATACTAATTTTCTACTTAAATCCTCATTTTACATCATACTATTATCACAAACCACTGCTGGGAGGAAAAAATACCTTCAATTTTAGTCATTATCCTCTTTTATTCAAATGCTGCGGTCACAGGTTGAGCAATTTTCATGAAACTTGGACCAATTACACCCACTCAACACCAATCAGCACAGTTCCTGCTGGAGAAGCCTCTTTTATACCACGTCTTCTCTCTGCTCTCTCTCTCTCTCTTCATCGTTTTTTTTGTGTGAATCGTCAGGTTGGAGTTGTATCGGAAAGTGCCAAATCTGAGGATCCTCGCCTGCGGAGGGGACGGCACGGTGAGAATCTGCTCTGTTGGATCTGTTTCTACGTTCTGTTGTTAAAATTTGCATCTTCTAGCGTCTGTGTTTGCGTCTCTCTGAAGGTGGGGTGGATCCTGTCCACTCTGGACGAGCTGCAGATGAACCCTCAGCCTCCAGTCGCTGTTCTTCCTCTGGGAACAGGAAACGACCTTGCCAGGACGCTCAACTGGGGCGGGGTGAGTTTCCAGCCTTGACTTCTGAGAGCGGCAGGATGCGGCAGCTTCTACTCCCTCTCACTCATTCATTCACGAGTGTCTGTTTAGTCTGTTTAATGACTGAAAACTGCGACGATGTGAAGCTTTCATCAAGTGTCAGCTCTTTGTTTAGTTGTCTGTCCTGCAGCTTCGTTGTTTTCATTCACTCAGGCTGCAGTTTGTTTGTTTACTCCTCAAAGGGTTCACACAAGAAAAAAAGATGTTACGGCCTTCAACAGTATTTTAATTTAAAATCCAAATCTAAACAAGCAAAACAATTCATCATTAACAATAAAACTGCTATTGATGATAAGTAATATTGCTAAGTGTAGTGGTAATAATAATGAGTCAGTCAATGGTCAGTAAAGTATCTCAGAGTTAGTTTATAGAAGTGCCACTATCATGAGTCAAAAAGATGTAAAAACTGCCTCTAAACTGACAGATAGTGTCTGTTTTGTCTCTTTAATAACTTCAGGTCGTTTGTCCAAATCATGATGAAAGTGTAATTATCTGTTTTTATGACAGCGTAACTTTAGTAAAAATGAATGAAAAGTACAGTTTATATGACCAGTAACATAAATAAAGTATCTAAGAAGAGCAATGATACATAAAGGAATGGAAATATCTCATAATTATATGTAAATACATTACAATAACTGTATATATTTAGCAAAATATGGACAAATATTGATATATAGTTAAGTAAATGCTGTATTTGGTACAGAAAACATTCCAGGAA
This sequence comes from Amniataba percoides, assembly GCA_037176925.1. Taxonomy (NCBI): domain Eukaryota; kingdom Metazoa; phylum Chordata; class Actinopteri; order Centrarchiformes; family Terapontidae; genus Amniataba; species Amniataba percoides. Next base: position 3,183,814 of record JBAJHX010000002.1, on the reverse strand, counting down.
GTCTTTTACAGTGTCCATCCTGAGAGATTTGCCCTTTAAACTCAGTTCAGATCAGTTATGTTTATAAGACTGACGTATTAACTGACAATACAAAAACTGTGTGATGATGTGAAAGATGTCGCCTGTAGCTTCCCCTTCGGCTTTACAGAGATTTATATCAAGTTCCAGCTCATTGTTTAGCT
>JBAJHX010000002.1:3151784-3166633 GCA_037176925.1 Amniataba percoides | reverse complement strand
GTGTGTGTGATCGTGCAGAGGAGACACTGCACTGCACAAAGCGGCCTCGGAGAAGCAGCACGCTGTGTGTCGACTGCTGGTTGAAGCAGGTGCGTCACTCGAGAAGACGAACTTCCAGGTAAACACACACACACACACACTTTTTACCTCAGTCACTTCACATGACTTCCCACAACAGGTGAGCACGAGTCAGAAATTACGTACAAGGAAGTATTTTATTATCTCGGGCGTCGCTCTGTCTTCAGTGCTTTCACTTTGTCAGGGCGTCTCCAAGTCTGTTTTTCTATCTGTGTTTTCTGAGGAGGGACTTCCTGACTGACTCACTATGCACTCTGAAACATGTGAAAAACACAAAATGAACATTTTTTTCACACACAGATTGATCAATTGAGAAAACACTCAGCTGTAAAATGAAAATAATTGTTAGTAAAACTCATTTTAACTTCAGTGTGTGTGTGTTTTGTCCGTCAGGGGAAGACGCCGGCCGAACAAGCTGAAGGAGACTCGGAGCTCCACACCTACCTGAGCAGCCAACAACACTCTGCTGCCCCCCGCGAAGACCTGGAGACGGCCGTCTGACGCACACACACACACACACACACACTCTGGACTCCGCACACACTCGAGGCGGAGACGAATCAGAGAGAGAAAAGTGTTAAAGAAAACAAAACGAACAGAGTCTGGTTTCAGAGGAATCAGACGATCCGGAGGAGCGAACTGCAGCGGAGATTTTAACGGTCAACTTATTTATTTGTATTTATTTATTCATATTCTATTTATTATTGGTTGTGCTGATTGGTTGACTGAGTGATTGATTGTAGGACTTTTAACGGTTCAGGATGCAAGTGCACTTTGAGCAGCCGTCACCGGTCGCGAGTTCGAGTTTTGGTTTAAGAGAGCCAAACTCGTGAAGATTAATTTTTCAAGAATTGGTTTTATTCAGAAAGACTCCTCCAGTGTTGATTAAACATAAATGAAAATAACATAAATACTGAAAAGCTTTTACGTTTATCCCAGAAAAACCTGCGTGCCAAAGACACCGTCGTGGTGTCAGATGTTTTTTCAGTAACGTCCACAAAAATCTATCAGCAGTTCGTTTTCACTTTCTCATGAAACCCTCAAACTGTCGCTTTAATACCAAATCATGTAAATGAAACGTTTCGTTCAGCGTCCACGTCGCCGCGTCATCGGAGAGCTTTGATAACATCACAACACTCGAACAAATCTCATCAAATCAGCTGTCGGAGGGAAAGTTTATTTTTATATCACATTTTCTAAACTGAGCGACTTCAAGTGCACAAAAAATAAACCAGACAAGTGACATAAAAACAATTACAGACAAATAAAATAAGATTTAAAACCGTTAAATGATTCAGTCTCTCTCTCTAATGTGATGTCATACTGAGAAGGCTGTTTTCTCACCAATTACCCCCCTAAAAATCCTTCAAAACAAACAATTTAGTGGTGTAAAAGTGATAAAATTCATCTTAAACCAAACTAAGAAACCATCTTTTATGACGCCCAGTGTCTCCTCGACACTCGTAATGACCCTTTTTAACGTTGATGTGTTGGACTTGTTGGACTTCAGGTCGAGTGTAGAAAGCTGAAGAGTGCTGATATTTAGATTTTAAAGATTTGTACATAGATTTAGAAAAAGTGTCTTGAATAGGGCTGTGTGATGTGGATAGAAAATCATTATTAAGACATGAATGAGGATATTTTGATACTGACATATATCACAGAATGGAAACGTTTGCAAAGTGACGCATAAATAATCAAACTGATGGTGGAAATCACTTTATTACGTTTGTGTAAAACTTCCAGTAACTTTTAATTTCTTAATTACAGCTTCCTCTGAGTCATTTAATTAAAACATACATGTTTTTTTGTCTTATCTGATATATTTAACTTTTACTCACAGTTCAAACTAAATGTAAGAAAGATGGCAAAATGAAAACAAAGCTACTGTTCCTGCTCGGCCCTGAAACTTCAGTCTGTTGATTAACAGAAAATTAATTAACAACTCTTCTGACTTTAACGCGTTTTATGTGAGAAAAAATGCCAAAACTTCAGTTTTTTGTGTGATTTTATTGGCATGTGGTTAAAAATTGAATGATTTCTGGTTAAAAACTGATTAAAAAAGACGTTTAATCCGTAACATTTTACAGACCAAAGGATGAATTGATCATTGAGGCAGATAAACTGATTTAAATAATAATCTTTCTTTACGAGACTTAATTATTTAAACTTTTAAACTCACCATATCACGACTGATCCGGATCAGATTGTTCATGAAGCTTCAGCCTCGCCCAGTTTGAAATCGAACCAACACAAATAAAATCAATCATAATCAATAACCTGTCAGTTAAAGCCCGACACTCGTCTTGTAGCTGTCTCTGTGTGTGTGTGTGTGTGTGTGTGTGTGTGTGAGAGATAATACACCCCATTCCATATCAAAAGTGCATCTGTACAAAACTACAGTGTGTGTGCGCGCGTGTATGTGTGTGATAATCTGCAGCATTTATCCAAGAAGAAGAAAAGAAAAAAAACCTGAGCCATATTCAATGCAATATGAATAGATGACGTCTTTTTTTTTTTTTAATGGTTTACATTACATTAATGTTTTGAACATAGTCGACCGTTTAGCACCGCGGAGTATCGAATGTGCAATTTTACTTCAGTGCTGGTTGAGTTTATGATTGTCTCGTCCTCTTTTTGTTTCTTATTTTTCTTTTTGTGTGCATGTATGTCGATGGACTGAACTTTTAAACAACCCTGTGAGGTCTCTTTTGATATAACCTGTTGTAAACTAAATTCATATATAAAGTAGGAAGTGCTCTCCCGAGGATTTGTTGGGAAATTTAAACATTTTACAGACGCAGAAGCAGCCATCGTAGAAGTTCTTTATTTTTTAAACGTGCAAACTTTTGTGATTTTATCTTTCCGTCTGACTTTTCTCACTTTTATTTACCAATTATTTTCAAAATAAAGCGCCGACAGAAAGCATTTTTTTCCAGTTTGACAAAATAATGCATATCGATAACAAACAAATTTAAATGGCGAGGTTCAGAAGTTGCTCATATCTCAGATACACAATAATAAATCATCTAAATTTGCTTTAATTTACACATTTTCTCTTGTCAGTTTTCATCTTCTCTTGTTTATTTGCATTTATTATTCCCTCTACAATAAAATAACGTCTGGCAAACTTTGTTTTCAGAATCAAAATTAGATTTATTGTCAAGCAGGTTTGCAGAGCTAAGAAATCTGATATATGGTGTGTTATTTGGTATTTTTTTATATAAAAATAGACAAGCAGAATTAAACAAGAAAGCAATTTCTGCAAGTTAGAAATATAAATTAAATACAAAATAGACAATAAAAAATACAGAAAGTTCACTATATTTGAGTTGAAGAGTAAAGAATTTATATATTTTGTCCTTAGAGCAACACTTTCCAGCCAATTAGAAATTTTTTTTCTATTATAAATAAAAAATACTCAGTTGAAAGTTTTTTCTTTTCATTTCAAACCTCTCAGATCGAAGCGGTTCTTTATTTCTCCCTCAAATATTTTCGATGCAGAACTTCTACGATGGCCTTCGATATAGGAAACGTGTGTAAATGAGCTCCTGAACTCTCCTGTGAACGGTGATTTCTTTTTCATTTTTTTTTTCTATGAAGTGACTGAAAAGTGGTGATAAGCTGAACGACACACACACACTCGCTTCTTATCACTTTCTATTGAGTAGAGACTTTGTATTGGTTAAATGGTGTCTCATCAGCGGTGGTTATGCATGGCATTTTCTTACCTCCTTGGGATTATTTTCTGGTAATGGCATAAAAGACGGCATTATTGTCTAAACTATTAAATTATTCTAGTTTTAAATGATTTCTACCTGAGTTCCCTCTTAGGTTGGACGTTTTTCTTTTGCTTTTTGTATTTCTTTTCTTTTCTGCTGATATGACGATGATGATGATGATGATGTTGATGATGATGATGATGATGGGATTACTTGAAGTTTGTTGTTTTATTTTATTAATTTGTTAAAAGAAGATGTGACGCTGTAGTTTTGCCTTTGGCCTTTTCTTTCCTGTTCGAGTGATTGTTGGGGAAGTCCACTGTGGCGTTTTGTTTGCATTTACAGGAAAACTTGAAGCACTGAAACTAAAACTCATCTGCCATCATTTCAAATTAGCAAAGATCTCCACAGCACACAGTTTATAGTCTTTATTATTCTTTTTTTTATTAATTTAACATCTGCACACTGACTTTAAACCATGATTTAATCAGGATTTAGTGTTTAAAAGTGCAGCATATCGATCTCAGTTGACCTTCATCAGGTCAAAATGTGTGAAAATTTTCACCCAACATTTAGAAAGTTTATGCTAGCAGGTTGATCCAACACATCAAACACACACAGGATCCTAAAACATCTAAAAACTTATTCAAGACTTAAATTTCTCCCTAATTTCCTAATGTGAGATTAATAAAGTTCATCTTATCTTACAATCAAAAGTGCTTTAATCCCAAAGACTCAACACAGACACAATAATACACAAAATATATAAAGTGTATAAAAATAATCCAAATATCAGCATGAGGCCAAACCTTTACAGGAAGGTTTTTAAGGTTTTTAAAACAATGCTAATGTTTTTTAACCTTTTACAATTTGTTTTTTAATTGAAATCCATCAAGAAGTCAGATGAGATCACATCAATTTTAGCTGATCTCAGCCTGATAAGCTGTCAGCTGAGACGTCATGTGATTAGTTAAGGTGCACAGAAAGACAACGATCAGCAATTTACACCAAAAAAATATTTATGAGATGATTCATTTGTGGTGATAACTTGATCTCCCAGCTTGAGGGGAAGTTGCAGAAATCTTAATCTCCTCTTTGCTTGTGAAACGTTTTTGGCTCTTTGACAAACTTTTAACACCGATTTAACATTTCAGTGTCCTCATCAAATCAACACTGTGTAATAAAAAAAAGGTCAACTGTACATAAAACTGAAACTTTAAAAGAAAACACCAAACACGGTGACATTTTTAAGGTAAAATCATCTTGATATTTTTAAAAATGTTTTGATATTAGTTTTGAAAAGTTGCCTTGAATGTGTACATCAGCACAGATAACTTCTCAAACACTTAAACTTCTCAAACACTGATAACTTTTAATAATTGTTATAAACAGGGTGTGTAAAGTTCTCTTAGTGTTTGTAATCTTATAACTCTGAGTGATAAAGTATTTTTAAGATGCCACTTACTGCAGAAACTGTGTCACCCTCATGCTGCAGAAATTCAGTCATATTAAACCGGCTGTCGCGATGCTTGAACTTCCTACTCGACCTGAATTCAACCACCAAAAAAGGACGAAGTTTCATCTTTAAACACGTGTTCGCCATTTCCTGCTGCTTTCTTTCTTTGTGGTTATCACGTCACACTTCATAATCTTGGCGGTTAGTGCTTTGTAAAAGTGTCGACGTGAAGGACGGTGACACGGCATTTATCAGTTAAGTCTAATAAAAATGTGGCAATTTCCTTCATGTATTAATTTCTTTGCGCTCTGAAGCTTCACATTTACCTCTTTTATGTGAGATTACTAATTACTACTTGTTGACTTGTTTTTGTAAATCCAAGCATTTCTTTCAGTCTCAAACTTTAACTTTCACCAATTTCAGCAGTTCTTAAAACAGACAAAAAGCAGTCTGAGCTGAAATCTGAATAAATATGCAAATAAGATGAATGTTTTAAAAACATTAAAACTTCAGCAGCATCTGACGTTACTGAAACTGGAACTAATCAGCTCACTTACTTCAGTAGATGGTTTGTATGGAGGCACAATAAAGTAAAAATAACAGATAGAAAGTTAATTGTGATTTTTTTATTTTACTATGTTGACCAAACAAGTGCTCTTTATTTATTATGACTAACTTTTCATGTTTTTATCTCACTACTGTCCTTCGTTTAAGTGTCAACTATTATTTGATGTCAAACTTACCTTAAAATGAAAGTGAAAAAATTTTAGTGGTGCCCGAAGTGTGCACTGAATTCTCCTGAATTGTTTTTGTTATGCACATTCATAAGAGTCACGGTGCGTTACGCATGAGTCATATCTGCAGTTAGGTCAATAGTGTTATCTGTTCATAGAAACAAAGCTTTTCATGATCAACTGCAGGTTACCACAGTGAAGACAATGAAAATATTGTAGGTTCCCCTTTAAGAGACCAATCAGTGGTTTAATGATCATTAATTTAAAAGGTTAAAATGTCAGTAAGAATTTAAAGTTCACCTTTGTTATTTTATTAAGTCAGTGCGAAAAACATTTTTTTTATTTTAACCCAAAAAGGGGAAAAAAAAAACTTAAACTTCTTCTGGAAGTTTCTGTCACAACAACAATAAAAATTCCCCTTTTTTCATTATGTGGTGAACTTCAGGTTCACGGGAATGAAATAAAAACCTGCACAAAGACATTTAAGATGCATAACGACGAATCAGACCGCACTGTACAGCTGAAACTTCCCGTTTTAGAATAAATAAAGCTTAAAAACGTCGTTTTGTCGCTTTTCTTCTTAGTTTCAGTTTCACTTGTACGTATGATGACGCGAAGTCGTACGTGACTTATGTCGACGTCATCACGCACGGACATATAAATTCGCATCAGCTGACAACCGGAGCGGCAGAAAAACAAGAGGAGGGAAGGTTGACATTTTCTCTACTTTTACTGTATTTTCAGCATTTGGACCGTAAGTATTTGCGTTTTTATGTTTTCCGATACTTTAAATACACGAAGTGCTTCCTGACTAAAAGTTTAAATGTGTTTTTGTAGTTTTTTTTCAGTTAAGTAAAGTTCACTTTTGTACAAGGAAGCTGAAAATTAACTTTTGTCAACATCTAAGTTTGGTTTAGTGTTGTTAACTGATTTATATTTTTACGTGTTGACAAGTTTAACAGCAGTCATACAAAGTCATTTAAGAGTTAAAACACTTTTATTTCATTCGTAAGTGTGTGTTTTGGTGTGTTTGAAGGTAAAAGGTGAAGAAGATCAGAGTGACTCATAACATGCCTCAACATGAATTAAAGTGTAAATACACGAACACCAGCAGGGGGCAGACATTTCAGAGAAATTGACTTAAAATAGACAAAATTGACTAGTAATATTTATAGATAACTTCAATTATTGATTAAGGGAGTGAAAAGTGTTTATTAGACAGTGCAGCATTCAGGCAGAGCAACATCAAAACATAAAGTGAACAAATGAATCGATGAAAGAGTTATAGAAAATAATTAATATGACCAATACAGTAAGTTTTCTGCTTTCCTCTGTTTTAATTTCACAATAAAATCAACATTTTGGGGGTTTTAATTGTTGCTTGAACTGATGAGGCATTTAAAAGCATCACAAAATTATCAGAAATCAATACACAAGGACTTCGTGTTGGAAAGATGCTTGTTTTTGTTCAACCAACCATCCAAAAATCCTCAAAATATTATTTGAACCTTATGTTTTGATTAATTTGCCTTCACGTAATCAGATAAAACCAAAATAAAAACCATTTTAAATCATTTCAAACAACTAAATTTCATGATTGTCTCTTCTGATGCAGTGAACCGAGATGGCAAACGGGCACGTGGTGATCTACGATCCCATCTCCAACCACGACGACCTCACCGACGTCAAACCGACCTCGGGGGCCGACGACATGGGCGACACGGAGGAGTTCAGGGTGATGATGGCGTACGCGAAGAGGAGGCGGCCGCAGAAGGAGGCCTCAACGCCAAAGGCCTCTGAGGTCTCGCCCGCCAAAGGACCCTCCTCGCCTCAGACGCCGGCCAAGAATGAAAAAGACGTTGAGGAGAAGAAAAAGAAGAAGAAGGGGTTGAAACGTCTGGCGAGCATTTTCATCTGCATCAAACCTCAGACGGAAAGAGAAGAGCCGATTATCACAAACACGCCTGATGTGGGAAACAGATGTTTTGTTCCTGAAGACGGTGAGTGTTGATCCTCAGATGACATCAAGTATTTTCATTTCTGCAAGTCTGAAGTGTTGTTTTATCCATAAAAGTAATGAAACTAACACTTTCACATCCCACAGCTTTAAAAGTTTTGTTTGTGCGATAAAGAAAAGTATAAAATTGTAAGAAAAAATGTTTTTAAAAATCGCCTGCTTGACATTTTTCCGTCTCCCACTCGGTCATAAAACCTGCAAGTAAGCTGGAATTTCTCAGGAGACTCCGTCGAGGATGAGTCAGGACGTCGTGGGTTTTTCACTCTGACACATGCACGACATGTTTGTGTGGAATTTGAGAGGCGGATGTTTTTATCTGTTTGGGAAAACCCGTCTGAGAAACAGGCTTTGAGATTTTTTTTTTCTTCTTCTTTCAGGAGAACAAACAGAAGAGAAAGAGAAGGATAAGTTGGACGAGGTCGCAGGTCGACTGACGGAGATCGCTGATAAAATCCCGCTGATCCGTCCTGAAATAGAAACGGACTCGCCAGGAGATGAAGGTGAAGGATTTATATTCTACTACTTTTTTAAAAAATGTCTTTGCCCCTCGAATTTTTCAGGTTTGATTGTCACACTTTCTGAACTGTAATAAACCTGATAAATCCCTCCAGGCCGCGATGTAAAGCTCCCAACAATAACAAAGAGTGAAAAAGAAAAGTAGTTTCTGTAAATCTGCAGATAAAAACATTATATTTCTGCAAATTTAGCAGCATCAGCAGTGACATTACTGGACTCAACATGAGAAAATATTACTGCAGCTACTACTAATAATTTGTATTTAACTTCCTGACATTGATGATCAGTTATTGTCAGAATAGTCTGTTTACATTTACTAGAGATTTTTCAAAATAAAAGACTTTGTTTTTGCTTCATACTGTGTTAAAAAAAAAAAATTTAAAAAAAAAAAAAAAGGAACCTTGGTTTTATGCACTGTTGTAATGTCACCATTTGTCAGGAAGTAATTAAAGTTACTTCGCCTGTTTTACGTTTCCCAGAAGCTGCAGGTGTAATTAGATGAGTAACAGTAAGATCACGTTTTTTCCAGCATTTCTGGAAAACTTTGCCCCGATCTGCTCAAGAAAAATGGTCTTAAACCCAAATTAGACCCTTCACTCTCTTAATGCGTCTTCATAAATCTGCACTGTCGCTGGTTTTCTTGTGTGTTTTTTGGGTCTTTGTCGGTAATCGAGTGTTGTTCTGTGCAGACGAGAACGTGGAGAGAGTTATCGGCCTGCTGCTGAGGGAAGCTGGAGACCAACTGAACGAGCAGGTAAGAAAGTAAAGGAGCTGCTTTTCCTTTTTATTTCCTCCAACCTTCGAGATCCTCGTTATACGACTGTTTTGTGATCAGCTTCTACACAGCAGCAGAGGCACCGACACGTTTCGTCACATCGGGCAGGTCCAGAGTTCAGATCCATTAATTTTTACAGCTTCATGCGTTCGACTCGTGCGATCATCATTTATTGGATGTTTACGACCTCGAGGCTCTAAAACGTCTCATTTTTTACGTCATCTCCTCCAAACTGAAGTTAAACTGAAGCTGTTTTCCTCCTCCAGGAGCAGATCGACAGCTCTGTGATCACGGGGATTTTCTGGGACTACGGTTTCTTCGACAAGCTGGTAACGTCTCTTCTTACGAAGATGGGCCTGATAACTGACCCCGAAACTCTGGGGCCGAAAGCGTCGCCCAAAGCTCACATCGCGGTGACCTGTGAGGTGAGAAGGAGCTTTGTACTATTAGAAAAACACGTTTTCCTGAAAATAAACAAAATTTATCATTTGCTTTTGGTGTGAAACATAAAATTTCCAGAAACAACGAGATATTTAGGCCAATAATTTAAGTAAAAAAAACTAGAACAATGTAAAAATACTTCTTTAAAAAGTCAAACTAAGCCCTTAGTTGAAATGAAAATACAGAGATACATTCAATAAAGCATCTATGAGCTGGTTTATCAATTATTTGTTATCTATTAAATTAATCACAACATGTTTTGATAATCAAATAATCATCTGAGCATATTTCTGAAGCTTCTCAGATGTGAATATTTTCTGGTTTCTTTATTCCTCTATGGTAGTAAAATTATTATTTTTTGGGTTGTGGACAAAATTTGATTTGATTTGAAGACGTCACCTTGAGTTTTGACATTTTATAGACCAAAAAACGAATCAATGAATCAAGAAAATGATTGACAGGTTAATTGAAAGTGAAATTAATAGTTATTTGCAGACATAATAATCACATAAATATATTTTAAGCAAAAAAATAAATAAATAAAAGTACCCTTTTTATATATAATAGTTTGTGACAGGTATATAACAATACATAAAATAACACATTAACGCTGATGTTTCTGTGTGTAAAAGATCTGAAACATCAGAAGAGGCTTCAACCACGACTGAACTGTATTTAAAAAGTTCATCATGTTTCATATAAACTTTAATTCAGCTCAATCAAATGTGGAGTAAAACAAACAAATATTTCAAAAAGATAAAGTAGAAGCACCCCAAAAATTAATTTACTTAAATGTTGATGCAGAATAAAAAAATATAAAGATTCAAACAAACAAATTGACCTTTTGGCTGCAGAAACTTTGGATTTAAACTCAAGCAGACATTTATTTTTTGTCTTTTTCAATCGTTTTCTTTGTTTTTTCCTCGGCAGGTCACCAGTCGTCTGTCTGCAGTGGACACGCTGCCGATGAGCCGAATGTTGAACTACGGAGCGAGATACCTGCAGCAGCATTACTCATCGTGGGCTCAGGAGCAGGGCGGATATGTACGTAAAACACACACACACACACACACACACACACACACACACACACACACACACACCTGCTCAACACCTCCATTAAACCTCTCTGAACTGATGTTAATAACTTTATTTTCATTTCCAGGAAGCTGCTTTCCACAGCGAAGATGAAGACGAAGATGAGGTCCATTGAGGAGGTTTGTCCAGCTCAGCAGCGCCCCCTGCTGACGACCGCCAAAATAAAATTCAGCTAACGTGAAGGCTTTACAAGGACCAAAAAACTCAGGAATTTTTTTTATATTCTCTGAAGCATAGCAGCTGTATGCAATAAAAAAACTGTTATATCCATAAATAATGTTGTGCCAAAGAGGAAACGATACAGATGAACTCATGTTTAAGTGTTATTTATAAAATATTATCATGTCTTAGTGGGTTTTTTTTGGGAGATTTGGGGATTTTTTTAAAATATAAGTTTGCACTTTTTTATGATAGTTTAGGAAGGCAAAAAAGTTAATAATTAAATTAATAATTTTAAAATAATTATTATAAATATTTTCCAGCAATTGCACTTTTTCAGGAAAAGAAATGTTTGGCTTCCAAAGTTTCTGAGAGATTCTCCAAGTAGCTGTAATTGTCGGTAATTGTCACTGTCTTTTACTGCATTTCATTAGTTTTTTTTTACATGTCAAAAGATTGAAATCGTGTGTATGTTGTCTGAATTTGTTAATTTTGCTGCACATAAATGATGAAAAACATGCTGTAGTAGGTTGTTATTTAATCTCAGTGGTCCTGATGTATTGATGTGTTAACTTTTTCCAATTGTTTAAAAGGTTTGTGAGCATTTATGTGACATTTAAACTGTGAAATGTTAGTATGATGCATTAAGTAAAAAGCTCCAAAGCTTTTTCCATCACAGTACTGCACATGTGAACACTGCCAGTAAGAAAACCACAGTATGTCATTAATCTTATAATTTACTGGTTAAAATAGTCTGTTTGTCTGTGTCTTGTGCAGATGTAAAATGACCTAAAAGCTGTTACCTTATTGTAATATACACACTTCCTGTTTTATTTCACCTGAGGAAGTGCTGTAAAAGTAATAAATGATCATCACCTTGTGGTCACAGGTGGAACTGTAGCACCAACACAAAGGCTACTGTGAACCCCATTTAAATCTTTTATAATTTATAGTAATTTCTTTTTTTTAAAAAAACAATTGTATAATGCTTTTGCCAGTGTTTCTCCAGTGATAGGTTGTTGTTCATTTTATGATCAATCGGCATATATATAATGAATGTAACAGCACTTTGCTTTTAGTAAATCTCAGCTTTACATTTTTGATGAATGACTTTCTTGTGTAATGTGACACAAAAATAAGTGATTATTTTGTAATGTGTAATTGATGTATTGTATGCCGAATTAAAGAGAACAACCCCCTGAGTCCAGTGATGTATTTAAACTGATGAATAAGGATGAATAAGATCCATGATAGTAAAATTATCTTAAATTTGTGCTTTTTTTAACGGAGTTCTGCGCGCCCTGCTCTGTGGAGGAATGTAAAATGAGACCCAGCCGGTTCTCCTGCACGCCTCAACCGGTTCCCCGACGGCGGACATCATCATCATCATCCGGTGTCATCATGACGTCTCACCTGTGTCCGTGCACCTGTGCGGGCTCGTGACGCAGCACGCGGACCCTGCGTCATGTTTAACGCCGCGCACCACCACAAATACGCGCCCGCGCGCTCGCCGGTGACGGACGAGTCCCGGTTGACCGAGCCGGTCCTCATCAACACGTCCAGACCCGCCGCGGCGAGCGACGCTCCGGAGCGCACCTGGCCGCCGCCGGGCGCCAAGATGCGGATCTCCAAAGCGGGGAAAGGCGCGGCGGTGGTGCGAGCGGCGCGGCGGAACGCGTCGCCGCAGCCCGACCAGGAGCGCCCGCAGCCGGCGTGGAGTCCGGAGGGGGCGCCGCCGAGGGGCCGGAAGAAAGGCTTCAAACCACCCGACGTGAGGACCATCTTCTCCGAGAGAGACCCGAGAGTGAGGCCCGAGTCCGGGGAGGGACACAGCTTCGAGCCCGGCGGGGGGCACACCTGGTGTGACGTGTGCTGCCAGTACATCTTCCACAGGGGGCTCACCTGTGCAGGTAAGGGGGGGGGTATTATCTGTAACAAAATATTGGACCAAAAATGTGAATTAAAATTCAAGTTTCCTTCAAAACTTTGTCAAAATTTAACACTTAAACAGCTAAAAATGGAGCCCAAATTTGACAAAAGTTAATTTTTTTGTTAATAATGTTCATTTTTTGACCTTCACATTACATCAGAAGTGGATATTGTTGAGTGTAGATATAATATTTACCCCACTGGATACGTTGGCAAACAATATTGAGCCTAAATTATGTTGTATTTTAATATTCTTTATAAATATTGGGGATTTATATCGACAAAAAATGAGTTTACAGATTGACTGGCGTATTGATTTTAACACATTAACATGGAAATAAATCAGTTTGGGTCATTTTTCTTACAACTCATCTTACAAAATGAACCGTATAGATTATTTAGGTTTTTAAAAATGTTTACCTTTAATGTTTAAAGCACATTAAAGCACATCCTCACCTATATGACATGACAATTATATTATATTAATGATTATAAAAGAGGGTGTTAAATAAAAACAACAAAAAGGTGATGTTTTCTTTAAAAAAAAAAACTATAAAAACTATAAAATTGCTCAGTTTGATTCTAAATCTGCAGCTTTTATTCAGTTTATTCTCTGTAAGTGTATATAAATAATATTTTGAGGGTTTGAGATGTTTTTGAATAGCTCATAAGTCATTTTCTTGCCAAAGCAGGGATCATTAAATGCATTTAGCCGACATGTAGTCCTGACCACATGTTTGTAAACGACACGAAAAGGCTCGGCCGGAGCAGGAATGTTGTCGGTATGCAGGCCGACCGGTTCAGAAAGAAAAACGAGCCTCGCTGTCGCCTCAAAGACAAACCTCGAACAGGAACAAGTCGAGCGGCAGCTGAAAACATGGCGGCTGCCGGGCCTCTGTTAGCGTGTTAATGTAAATGAGACTGTTTTGAATATTCAAAGAAGCACTTTTGTGAGACTTAATTCACTTTAAAAGGTTTGTTATTGATTATTGTTCCTTTTTAAACCTTGTTTTTCCTTTGATGTAGCTTCAAATACCAAATTTAGGAAAAGAAAGATGTTAAAGATAAACTACCAACACAACAGTCATGTTAGCTAAAGTTGGCTAATGTTAGCTAGTTCTCGTAAGTGCACTTTTTATCGATATTTTTACTGTTAGTAATTGACATTTTGGAAACAAATGGCTGATTTCATGACTGTTAACTGCTTTGTAGGAAGTCACACATAAAGACTAGTGGTTTTTATAACAAAATAAAATAAGAATATTAGAAAATTAGTGGAAACAGTCACAGTATTATCTTATAAGCCACCCAAAGTGAACACTAGCTTTGTTTTTAACAGCTAAATTGAGATTATTTTCATGTTTTAAAAGTTCATATCAATGTGGACACTTTCCCAAACACTGTTATTTATTATAATCATTCATTTTCATTTTCATTGCTCTTTTAGCTGGTTTGACTGTGTCATGCTAGTTAGCTAGCTAAGCGGCACAATAGCCTGATTAGGTTAGAAAAATAAATCCATTTGAATGTTGATAACAAAGTTGAATATTATACTAGATAATATTACTTTTTCAATCAAAAATGAACCACTAAGATAAAATTTAATGTATACTTAATATATGTTTATGCTTTAATCTGAATCGTATTAGTGTATCTATGCTAAACTTAAGAGACAAACTGTGTTGTATTCTGCAACCTTTATTTAATGAAATATTTCATCTTAAAACACATAAAAATGTACAGTAACAATGAGAGAGTTAAGAAAATAAAACAAAACAAAGCCGACGTCGACACAGAGGCCAAACGAGCTTTCCTCTTACTCCTCCTTCGTCCATTTATCCTTTTAACCTCGTTATGTTTACAGACAATATGAGCCTTGTTTCCCGTCAGTTTTACCAGCAGCGTTGGTGGTGTTTGTGTGTGT
>JBAJHX010000002.1:3128955-3146052 GCA_037176925.1 Amniataba percoides | reverse complement strand
GATAGATAGTGTGTGTGTGTGTGTGTGTGTGTGTGTGTGTGTGTGTGTGTGTGTGTGTGTGTGTGTGTGTGTGTGTGGCTAAAAAAACACAGGGTGGCCAACGTGGACAAAATTAATATTGTTAATATCAGCTTGTCAGGATGGCTGCAACAAAGGAACTAAACATTTTTAATCCATAAAATGTGAAAAATGTCTTAAAATGTTTTTTTTTTGGGTTGGATTGATATTTAATTTATTTACATACTCCTGGATAGCTTAATCTATAATAATATATCCTAATTTATCAGTTTTAGTATTTATTTATTACAGATTTTAGAGGTTGTGTGAAGAAAGAAAAAATAAACAACAAATTGGTCACATTTAAAGTCGGAGTATTTATCTTTTACATTTATGGGTCAAATCTTGACCTTTTTTTGAAACATTTTTTCCACCGTCATGTCAGAAATTTGCTTTTCATTTGCAAAGAGGGACCTCGATATGAGATTATTTGCATATACGTTATAGAGACACGAACACTGTGAATTCACCTGCAGTCCCTCATGTGTGACTTTACAATCACAGATAAACCTTTTTTCCTTTTTCTGTTTTCTTTACTATTTTATTTACATGGTAATCAGCGAATGAATCTTTGAATTGTTTCTGCAGGTTGTAAGTACGCGTGTCACGCCGCCTGTCGGGACAAAGTGTCTCTGGACTGTCATCCTGCAGCTTCACCCGTCAGTCAGGATCAGCTCAACAACAACACACCGCCACATGTGAGTACACTCCGCCCCGAGTGTGTGTGTGTGTGTGTGTGTGTTACATAAATCTGCTTACTTAGTCACACAGCTGCCTTTTGGGAAGTAAATTACTCAATTTCAGAGTGAAAACTTGGTTTAAGGTTCATTTAAGTCTCCAGGAATTGAACATATGTTGGTGTAAGATCCTCTGAAGTGACTCTGTGTGTGTGTGTGGGTGTGTGCATACTCTTTATTTCCTCTTTCTTTATTTCCTGCATTACACAAAGCAGCAGGGTTAGTTTTGTTTCCCTTTATTTAAATGACAGGCCAGTCAGTGTTGTTTGCATCTAATCTTCATGTCTAATCTTCGTGTCCTCCAAAGACTTTTTATTGCATTTACAATTGAATTAATGAAAGCTAAACAGTCTGTTGGAAGCTGTTTTTCTATCAATTAATTATTATATCATATATTTTACGAGACCTTTTGTGTCTCCTGGTGGCCTGAATACTCAATTTCAGGGTGAAGACTTGATGTGACCTTTAAATTAGCTTTAAACTAACTATAAATAATTACATATGGTATAATAACAGCTAAAAACTAAAGTAAAACTGTTTTAATTCTCACTTCATGTTTATATTTTGGTGTAGTGCAGTGTGTCACCACAAAGGGGCACTGTGGTCAAACATTTACTGGTGAAGTTTCCCAACAACACAGTGAACAAAACCCCCAAAGTATTACAAAAAATGTTCAATATTTTCTCTTTTATCATCTGAATAATGTTTATTTATTGGTAAATTGATTATTTTTAGATTTTATACATCAACTGTGGCTTTGGGATGCTGTGATGGATATTTTACAGACCAAATGATTAATCAAGAAAATAATAAGCAGTTTAAAATGGTGATAAAAAATGTGTGTTTCCTGTAATGACACTGGACTTCGAGTCGGTACACACACCCACAATGCATCACTCACCAAGAATGGCCTGTGTGTGTGTGAGAGTGTGTGTGTGTGAGTAATTCCTAGAAGACACCCAGGCATGCAGCAGGTCTGGTTCATGTTAGAGCGTCTGTGCAGACCACACCACACTGATTCATGACATTAGATGACTTAATATGTGCGGTGCTTCAGTATATTTTTTTAACAGCATGTGCTCGGCCGAGGTTACAGGAAGCAGTTTCATCCCACAGAGAAACATCAGGACGTGAACACGATCACACATATTTTTGACTCACAGTAATTGTCAGGAACTGCAGGAGGGTTGGAAAAGTTTTATGTAGAGAGAAAAGAGACTTTTAGGATATGAAGAAATATATTATGTTTCACTTTGATTCTGACTTTAAGCTTATTCCTGAAGCCTGAAAAGGAACCATCCAGCATTTAAAGGAACAAGTTAAAGAGTTATTGTTTGTCCAACATAGGTTTAGCCTAGCTTAGCATAAAGACTGGGATCAGAGGGAAACTGCTAGCCTAGCAAAGTCGTGCTAAAGTAATTCACCTCCCACCACCTTTATAGATGACGTTTTTACAAAATATCTCCATTATTGTGTGTTTGGATCGAAGCTTTGAGTCACATACTTATATTCAACTCTTATTTTTGCCACTTAAACTGTTCTGTACTTCATCTCGGTGCATTAAAGTTTCTACAGAAGTTTAATTTAACAAATACTTGCACAATGTCTGCACTCGTTAAAGTCTTGCAAGTTGCTTTTAGATGCTGCAGCATCTGTTATACGTTGTGATGAAGACCTTTTTTGGACAAAATTAATAATATACTGATCATTTTTCTTTTCTTGGAAAACATTTCCAAGTCTGTAGAGCTAAAGATTTTAATTTCATGCCAGGCTACCCATTAGACATTGATGTTTTTCTTGGCTAGTGGTGCTGTAGAAAAGTGTCTAAAATATTAGGATCCTTTTGTGGAAATCTGGTCAGTTGATTTTGAGATGTCCTGTTAGTAATAAAATCTTTGGCTCCGGAAGAATTTTGATATAAATCTGTATTTATTGGCTGTAAATAACCAAAGATTTTGTTTGAATTAGATGATTCTGGTCTGTAGTTTTGGACAGATGGATGATTGATGGACCAGCATGTGAACTCTGGTGTCCAACTCTCCATTTTTATCATTTGAAACCATCTTTCTTGCATTTTTCTGGCTTACATTTAGTGAAATACTACAATTGTGGCCCCTCAGCGTTTACATCTCATCTGCCAGTTCCACCAAGTTTAATATTTCCAGTTGTCAATGAGTGCAGTCCGGGTTTGGCTGCCCCCGTTTGTCAACACTGACGCGGTACTTTCCACCCGGCAAAAGGACGATTAACTCAGCACATTTCAACCGAGCGCTGATCAAACACAAACTCGACAGTGCTGAGTCGTGCTGAGCGGAGCGCTGTGGGTTTTTAGGTTGTGTCAGTTATTTCGTAAAAATGCATCTTAGGTGTGTTTGCAGCTGCAGACGAGTGCAGATGTGCATAAATGCTGCAGGACAGAAGCAGTCAGTGTACAGTATGGATGCATTTAAAGTGTTATTTATAACCTTAGAGGTGCAAAATTAGTATTTTAGCAGATCTTATTCTAGTAACAAATATCGTAGACTGGATGAAAAAAAGAAAAATCTCAACATCTTTACTTTTACATGGAATAAATTAATAAAAATAACATGTTTACTGGCATTTTTTGACACTTTAAACAGTTTAATTCATTAGTTAATACGTGTGAGTGCTTATTTTTTTATCTATATCAAAGTAAAGAGTCAAACAACACCTAGGATGTATTTTTCTCAACTCATAACAGATTTTCTTACACCATTTCTGCCTTTGCGTCGCTCCTTGTTTCAAAAGTGCTGAAGCATCTGAAAGTGTGACTGTCAAAATAAAGGTCTCGCTGCGTTTCTGTGGTTTGCGGTGGAGGAGCTGTCGAGAAACGGAGATGATATAATCTGCAGCCAAGAGACGGTCAGACGCTCTAAAGTGTTTCTGTGAAAGTGACGGAGTCGCTCCAAAGTTTGTGTATTTTAAGAGAAACTGTAGTATCTTTAACTGAACGTTAATTTAGCTTTTACTTTTTTTACCTGCACTTTGCTCCAAACTGAAATATCTCAACAAACATTTGACTTTTCCCCTAATTACACCACAAGTTTGAGGTTTTTGTTTTGAAATGAATTTTGGCACACGTTCAAGTCCTCCAAAGGATGAATTTGTAAAAATAAATTGACCCTTTGACTTTTCCTCGACCTCCATTATCAGTTCAAAATGCACATTTTTCACAATGCTTCAGTTTATGACCAAAATCCCTGCAAAACTAATGATACTCCCTCAGCCTTGTAAATGCAATAATGTAAATGCTTGCATGCCAACTAACAACAAGATTGAGCATGTTCAGATATTGATGTTTATATGTAGTTTAAATACCAAAATACACCCTCCAAATGCTGACAATGCTGAAGTATTTAGGAGTTTTTCTTTGAATAAAAACAGTGGGATTACTGGGTATTGGTGCTGTTTTTATATAAATATTGGTATCACTAATATTTTACCCTGAACAACCAACTTAACCGTTAGCTCTGTTTCTCTCCAGATGGACGAATAACAGCTTTCAACTCAAGAATACACAATAAATAATGCAATTGCACTAAAATAAAGATTATTATGGACTATTTGATTTTTACTTTAATGAATTCATCCCCTGATCTCTTTACTGATAAAACTTTATTACTTGAATGGAGAATTTCAGTGAAATTTATCACATTTTGTTGGAAATCACTGACTTTATTGGACTTTTATCCTAAAACACCATCTTATCCTGTGTTGATGCAGTGAATCATCGAGCTGCTGCAGGTTTGCTGTGTCTATAGACAAAAATGGTGGAGTGAGTAACTCTTTAAATATCTCGGTCAATCATCAGAGCAGAGCCGACAGATTTACACACTCACACCTGTGTCAGTTTTCACGGTGACAGCGATCCTTTGGGGCGCCAAGCCAAAGCGTTTACTCTGTTTGTGTGTAATATTAGTGCAGCTGTGAGCTTGTGGGTGTGAAGAAGTACTAAAACTCTCTGTATATATATTTCTGCACCAAATACGTCGAATTAACTGCGTTATGCATCACTTAGTGACCCCAAATTAGACTAAATTAAACTTTAAATTCATAAGTTATCAACACAGACAGAGACTGGAGATAAAAATGTGAAAGTTTGACATCAAAGTGGGCCAACAAACCTTGTTAGTGTGACAGAGAAAAACCTCTTTATTTAACTGTACCATACAAGCCGACTAATATAATCAACAGTCAATTCAATCAGCTGACCTGAATCTGCAGCACAAGAACTCTTTAACGTCTGACAGCAGCAAATTAGATCATTTTTAAACTCATCAAATCAAATCAAATCATAAAATGTCCTCAAATCATGTGTCCTTTTCAATAAAAGACTTTTCATAACTTCATCTTTTTATCTGACTTTATTTGTACAGTTTAAGTCTTGACTTAGAGCATTTGTTTACCAAATATTTCAGCTTGTTACTCCTTAAATTGAAGCAAATCCAACCAATGAGTGATTTTATTTCCACCCTGTGGTATTTTTTCGTTTGATAAAAGCATAAATGTTCTTCTCTTTTTTATCCCTTTAACCATCTTGTGACATGTGGAAGTTATTCTGGGATCTTTGTGGCTCTTAATTATATGATCCAACACAACTCAGTTATAATCAATATGTCTGATAGAAACTTTATAGTAACTCAATTAAAAGATATATAAGTCCCAAATGATTTGTGGATTATAAGATTATAAATTAAATCTCCCCCCAAACACTGGATGTGGATGTAAACTTGCATTTTTTTTCCTCATGACCAGCAGGGGGCGTCTCCACTGGTTGCAAAAAGAAATCTGTTAGTATAGAAGTTGATTCATCACCTTGGCAAACATTCTCCTAACGAGTTTATAGTCTCATTTTCTAGTTTTAAGTCTTTTTTAATACAGCACGATGTTCATTTTGTAAATTATGGTCCCAATTAGAGTAAAATAACGGTGATCCACAAACCAATGATCATCATGTTACAGTGGTTACGTCCACTTGATCCCACCACCAAGTGTAATATTTGCAGTATGAGGTGCATTTTTGTCCAAAATAGAAGAGGATGCAGTTGCTTTTGTGAATTTAACGATAAGACATTTTAATCAAGACATTTTGAATTAGCAATGGGTAGAAAGTAATTAATTACCTTTTTCCATTCATAAACTGGACATAATGCATATATAACCTGAGTGCCTGTACAGTTTAATCAATCCTCCTCTCCTGCGATTGGTTTGGTGATTGACGGAGCGACAAAAGGGAGAATAACCGGCCGACGGGTGCACTTCCTGTCTGCTGGGAAAGACAAACAGAGAGAGGAGAGGACACAAAGACGGCGGAGGGAGGGAGAATAAAATGTGCAGCGAGAGGAATGTGTTTTCTCTTCGGCTCTGATGGAGACTCATTAACACGACCGGGTCAGATCAGAAGTCACAGAAAACTTCACTTTTATCACTTCCTCTTGAGTTTTTTTTTATTAGATGACTGTCCTGATGGCTGATTATTATCGATTATATTGCAGTTTTATTAAAACTTGTCACCCATCAACTCACATTATGACCTTAATGTGGACAAAAGATAGACAAACGAGGCCTCCTTCCTTCTTAAACTGAATTATTTTAATTATTTTTATAAACTTTAAGAAGTAAACGTATCTAGTATTTCAAGAAAATGTGGAATTTTGAGAAAAAATGCCAAAAAGTGGAATTTTATTTTCTTTATTATGCTTTTTAGCGTCTTATAATGGCCCAGATTTGCACATTTTGGGACTCATTGGGGGATCACAACATACAGTTGATTTTTTTTTTGATCATCATTTGGAGTATTTTTTTTTATATTTGTTTTGCTGGAGATTTTATGAGTCCCATGATTGTTTAGTTGGATATTTTTTACACTAGAAAAGACTAATCCTTCCTCATTGTGTATGTAGGAGAAAACTACAGTGGCCTAAAGGATGATTCGGGCTTGACGATAGTTTTTTTTCTGTGATAATATTAAGCCGAATTTAACTTACTTACTATAAGAAGATGTTTTAGATAAGATGATATAAAAATAATCTGTTGAATCTGCAGCTGTTCACTTAGATATGTTTCTTGTTTGCATGACTGTTGAGCCGTTAATCAGAAAGAGACGAGTACATTTCTTTTTAATACAAAACAGACGATCTCACGCCACACATCTCTGTAATCTGCAGTTAACATATGGATATGATTTGGATTATGATATTAAAGATAAGAAATATAAAGATGCTGTTAGATAGATTTTTTAATGTTTAAATATTTTAAATGTTCACTCACTTTTATAAATCATCTCATTGGCAATCTTGAGTAACCACAGTTAAATCATATAAAAATAGAAATAATACCAACTAAATCCAAGCTGCCAATTCAACATAAAAGGCTCTTATAGCGCTAGTTTGTCCTCTCTGGGCTTCCGTAGAAACATGGCGGCGTAACATGATGGACTCTTGATAAATAAAGATAACAAAAACACCAATGAAAACTTAATAATCAATATTATAGTCCAGTTCTGCCAACAGAGCTCCTCTAAATTTTACATATTGCACATTTAAACTCAGTAAAGGCCACAAGATGATGTTTTAAAAGTTAGAAAAGTAAATAAAAAAAAAAGAAGGAGGAATGTTAATGTGTTTTCCCTCTGAGGTTTTATGGTCACTCATTAACAGCCATTGGCGGGTTTAGTGCCGGGGTGGTGTAACAGTATGTTAAATAACACACACACACACACACACACACACACACACACACACACACACACACACACACACACACACACACACACACACAAGTCAAACCAGCAGGAAGGAAAACTGCAGTAAAACTTGAGAAAACATATTCCATCGTGGGAACATTTTTTTCTCTTCCCTCCCTCTTATTCTCTCTCTCGTGCTGCAGTTTCACTTTAAACTTCCTTCTAGCAAAGTCTTTGTACTTTTGACCCCTTTTGTGTTGTTGCTCAGATGTCACCTGTCATCAAGAGGAGGGCTGGACTGTTTGAAGGCTGATTTGTTTGGGGCTATTTTAACTTTTAAAAAAGAGCTTACATGTGTTTCTGTCACCAAAATATCAAGTTTACATGAATGTTTAAATGCAGGGATTAAACCAGAAAGAACCGCCTTGAAAATCTGGACTTAAAACCTTCCTTAATGCCAAATATCTACTAAATCAAGACTTATTATGTTAGGATGAACACTAGTAGTTAAAACTGCATGTCAAACTTATATAACATCAATTCATAATGAAGAAATCACAGTTTGCAGCATTTTTTTTTGCAGAAACTGAACATTCATTTTGATATATTGAGGAAGAATTTGGATTCTTGCGGCGTTAGTTTTATTTATTTGATGCAGAGGAGATGCATATGACATAATGTCTGAGTGTCCCTCTGAGAATAATCCACAAACCTCAGGATGGTTCAGATCTATTAAAAATTATTGGAGTAAATCAGAAATAACTGCTTGTGCACCAGTTTTCAGCTCTTAGAAAGCTGACCAAAACATAGAGATTCATAACTACTGGGATAGGACACACACACACACACACACACACACACACACTCACACACTAAGTCAGTTTAAAACCCATTACTGCAACCACTAAATCATATGGGGGTTTAAAAAAACACACACACAAACTGTAGATGGTTCACCTCCACACAACCGGCTTAAACCACACACACACACACGCATACACACATGCACACACACACACACTCACGGTTTTATTGCCTCGGTGTTACTGCTCCAAATAAAACTCAAGAGTTCAGGTGGGTTCAGAGCAGAAACTTTACTGTTTCTCAGAAAGACTCAAGATTTTAAGAAGAATACTGCTGTTTTTTTTATTTGATCAGTGTTTCAGATCATTTTTATTATTTAAATTTAGTGATTGAACATAACTTATATTCTTTACTGCATGTTGAATGATTATTATGTTAAATGAGATGATTGATACCGCTCTCATATCTGTGTAGTAAATATGAAACTGTCAGTTAGCTTAGCTTAGCATAAAGAATGCAAACAGAGGGAAACTGCTAGCCTTGCTCTGTCCAAATTGAAAATAATCTGCCGACCAGCACCTGTGAAGCTCACTGACTACCAGAATATATCTCACTTGTTCGAAACATACAAAAGTAAAAAGTGTGAAAACAACAAATTATTTTTAACAAAGAAGTATGTTGCACTAGTCAGAGTTAGGCTAACAGTTTCCCCCCATTTCCAGTTTTTATGCTAAGCTAAGCTAACCTTGATATTCAAAATACAAGAGGATGATGCCGCTCTTCTGATCTAATTTCTGCAAAAACAGAAAATAAATGCATTCCCTGAAAAAAAAACATACTATTTCTTTAATGATTACTTCAAAAAACAACTTGGATGTTTAATTTATGACACACATCTTTATCTTGTGGTCCAGTCTTTAGCCATTTAAAGTGCTCTCGTGCAAGGCATTAAAGACAGTGTAGCTCCTTTCTGTATAATCCCGGATCCTGAATTTCCCTGATATCCCTCCACCGTCTTCTCACTATCAAACATCTGCTTTCATGCCGCTCTTCCTGTAAACAAACATCATCACCGTCTGCTTATCATACCTCTCTTCCTCCCCGTGTATCACTCCTCATCTTCCCTTTCCTGCAGCCCTCTAATCACCCGCTTATTGTGTTAAAGAAAATACAAACAGGGCGGAGGTTTACCTGCCAAACACAGAGGAGGAAATGGAGGAAGAGTCTGGGAGACAATCTAACTCGGTGAGATAAAACATGTTTATATAAAAGGCAAATGTCAGTTATGCAGAAAGGAAGAAGCAGACGGCGATGCATGCAGAGAGGACAAAGTTTAATTTAACTTTAATGACATGATCATATACGATGATATAATAATACAATAATGTTTGAGAGTCATTATTCTAGTATATTTGCGTGTCAAGATATGTGACATTAAATTCAGCTAGCAGATGTTTTTGTCCAAATCGACTTACAAGATGAGGATTAAATCTCTACAGGGAAGAAAAGCACATCCAGAACCAATATAGCTTTGATTAAGCATCATTTTATCTTCAATTTAAGACCACCAATCAATATTTTTATATTAATAATAGATCAAATCATTAAGTGTAATATGAGAGGGGTCACTTGTAGGCACAAATCCACAGATAATCATCTGAAACTCTCCAATTACCCTGAATTTTATGGATTTTTTTGCATCTTTCTGCTCATTGTTTTTGCTTCACTAAACTATAATGTTTTCGTTCACTCTCTTAGAGTCATTTTTTGCTCTTTTCAGTGAAAAAACTCCCATAAAACCAAAGTAAACTACCCTGCTAGCACAGAAAAACAAAAGTAGAGACAAACTGGTGAACACAGTGGAGCATTTAGTAGCTAAAGAGCTGGATACAGGAGCTGGCGGAGAACAAAAACAGAGCTAAAAGAGACAGAAAATTGGATTTGCGTGAGGTGGCAAACAAATCTACAAATGAACACTGACGCTGAGGTGTCTGCTGGAAAACTTTAATCAGTGAAATCTAAACCAAACCTGCGGACGCCTCTAAAGAAACAAATGATGCACACACTTTTTGAGAATATAAATAGCCCCGAGTTTATATTATTCGCTCAATTTAAGCATCATATAACATTAAATATGTTGTTTAACAGTGTGCAAAAACTTTAAAACCACCAAGAAAAACACAGTGAGAAAGACCTTTTCAAACAGTGTCTTTCTGTTCTTCACTAGTCTTGAAAATTCAAAACAAATGTGGCAAAGAAAACAATAGTGAAAATCATAATAACATGTCAAACACAGAGTTTTAACGTCTCCGCATGAACAAGGATAAACCACAAAGATTTATGGCCTCAAAGCCTCAGATTTTTAAACAACAAAAGCTGAGACCTTCACATTATTTATATTTTTAGCCTCATTTACAGCTTTCCAAAGTCGACACGTAGAAAGTTTGCACCCATTTCAGGACCTTTCACAGCTTTCAAAGGACATTTAGGCTTTTATTTTATGAACTTCCAGGCTGTTTTTATAATGTTATTCTTCCCCTGCATTGCACAAACAGACTCATAGAGACTCAAAGACAGTAGAGACGGTAAGAGAGAGATGAATTATAGCAACCAACTGTAATCTTTGTGGATTGTGAAGGATTAACTCCTCGGTCAGATGCAGGTCTGACAGACAAAGCTCCCCCATCATCAGCTGCCTGTTGCAGAAACCGGACACCAGCCGACGGATTAGAGACCCAACAACAGACGCGTCCCGTTGATTTCCCTCATTTTTTTGGCTCCTGACGTGTCCCAACATGGCCAACGATGCAGCTAACGCGTTTTATAGCTGAGTTACAGCCAGCTGAGCCCCACGTCGCCTCAGGGGAGTATTTGGCTTTTATTGTTGCATTTGACCACTAAATGATTCATTAAAAATGCAGCCACAACCAACAAATACAAACATCTTTCCTGTCACTATATTACCAGAAAATCAAATAGAAATCACCACTTTTAGAAAGTTCATATGAAAAACTGATTCGTTTCCACAGTGGAAGTCACTTCAAAATAGTTATTTACAAACAAAATAATCAATAAATATAATAATATATATCCTTATTCTACATTTCTCGGTGTCAGCAGATGAAATCTTTAACTTATTTTGTCGTCTGCAGGAGTGAAAAGTTTGACTTCCGGAGTTTTTTTAGCTTATGACACAGCAAAGATTACGTTTAAATTCTCCAAATAATTTGCTTTTCCAATTACAAAAGACTGTGGTTTTGGTTAAATGTTCTTCAAAATGAGGCTACAAACAGGATCTTGTCCAGTCTATAATCGTTTTCATGAATGGATGCTGTATTGTAATAGCCATGTCCTGCAAATATACAAATATTAACATCCTGTGACTTGGCAAACACATTTATCAACATTTTCTCATTATGTTGATTAAATTTGCTGCTGCATATCAGTCGTGAGTAAACACAGTTTCCGGGACAAAGGTCAACAAAGGCTCTTCTTTTTTATAATCTACTCAGATGTTTAGTTTTCTTCTTTTATATTTACCTCTGTGTTGCTGTCTTTCTTGTACCAATAATGTTCATGTTGGATAACCCAAAACTAAAGTAACAATAATCAAAGCTAACAGGGATCAAACGGCTATTTTATATTTTTGTTGTCGTCCTAAAACAGGGACATAAATGCAGGCGAATGACGGCAACAGGTGCTGCTTTTAAGAAGTAGATTTAATGGGTTAAAAAGTCAGAGCAGGTCGTTTAACATCGGTCATATTTCATATCAGAGGTGATAAACCTGAGCAGACCTCTCAGCTCTGCAGAAGTACACGGAAATATCTGCAAAGATTTGACTGGATCAGCATTTTAAAAGCACAGATTTTTTTATCCACAACATGAAACTGGTGTTTTTTTTCACACGCACTCACTGGAGGCTGTTTTTCTAAACCTCAGTTGGTGGAAAATGTCAGCTCAGTGTGAATTAAAAGGCCCAACGCTGGAGAGGTTTGCTAAATATATCTACGGCCACATTTATAAAGACACCGATGTGACTGTTCTTATGGTCGCAAACAGTAAATCAAGAGGTGAAGTGAACGCTGGAAAAGCAATTTCAGAGTCGTTATTTTTCCCTCTCAGTTTGTGGGAGGTTCAAAGGAAAACACAGATCTGTATCAGGGTGGGACGCTCCTCGTTCAGTGTGCACAGCGCACGTTTGTTTGTCTCTTATCTCAGATCCCGTCCTTATCCAGGCGGGCGATCTCGGGCCTCAGATACCGACCGGCCGGGATTAGAGTTCGCTGTAAATGACACACATTCACCATTCACGCAGCCGTCCGTCACACACTGACCTTACTGTCAGCGAAATGAAACACACAGGGCATAAACGTCAGAAATAAGAAAAGACAGTGCACAAAAAAACATGCATCAGCTCAATTTACATGATAAAACTCTGTTAGATAATAAACTAAGAGCTCATGTGTCTGTTTTTTTTTAAAGTTTGATATTGGATTATTATTTAAAAGTTCAGCTGAAGTCTCTTTATGACGGAGAGACAGCGAGCAGAGATTATGTTGGCAGAGTAAGAAGTCTTATCACGCCAATAAATCAGTTTGAATTGAATTAAATGTGCGTGTGTGTTTGGCCGGTGACTCCGTATCTCTCACAGTTCTGTTATTGTGCCGCTGCAAAACAGTTTCTGCACGTTGTGTGAGTTCAGGCCAGCTGCTTCCCCCTCATCCGGTCAGATCTGAAAGTAATTCAATTCAGCATTCAGCGAAAAAAAATGTTATTTTTCTACGAGAGGGCAATTTCCTCCGAGTGACCCCTGTGCTCGTAAAACTCCCATCAGGCTGAAAATACCTTCAATAATGTGCCTTTTGAGTTTGATAGAAACATTCACGTCAGCCTTTATGAAAAGAGGGTGCGTTGAATTTAACCTTCATCGCCTCCCTGTCAGAGTGGATTTAATCATTTGTGTAACTAATCCCTCGTTTTTTTCACATTTCCTACAGACTAACGTGCATGCAGGGGCTTGACATGAGCGCACAGTTGATCTTTTTATTGTTTGTCTAAAGCTGGCTTATCACAGTGGGCGGTATCAGCAGTCGTACAATTTACAGTTTTTTTTCTTTCTCACCTCCCTATTTATAACCAGCAACTCATTTAAGCATTCAGAGAAAAACTAACGCAGCGAGCCTCGCAGCAGACATGCAAACAAAAATAAAGGTTAGATACCAAAGTGAGTGTAGAAATGAAAGACTCTGTGAGGCTGCACTTTAAACCCAGTGATAATGCTGATGCTAATAATGTAAAATTTACCATGTTAGTTTAAGGTCATTTGTTGGTTTGCACTCAACACAAAGAAAGGTTTGTTTTTAGTTTTATATATGATGATAAAGATGATGAAGTGTTTGACAGATTTCTACTTAATCATTGAAGTTCAGTGGACGTCCAATACTGGTTTAAAAAAAGGTGAGAAAAATTCATAAAGTGTGAGAAGTCTCGAGGCAAAGATGATGGTGGTTTATATTTCGATGCTTGAGTACTGAGTTTAATTTCACGTAATTCTCTCGTCATAATTTACTCCAAGAGACAAAGATCAGATTTGAATTAGCGCCACTTGTTTGCTGCGTCACGAAATGTGCACTGCTTGTGATTATTCCTGTAAAATCACCACAGATACTCACTTTGTAATATTGCAAATGCTGCGATCTTTCTACACAGGCTCAGTCGCCACTGAGTTACCTCATTCAGCGATAGATAGTGATTTAACAGACACTTATGCAAATGAAAAATTGAAAATAAATTAAAATCATCAAGATCTTTCTCTACTTCTGGCTTCTTTTAATCTTTGTCTGAAAACATCTTACTTTCCTCTTTTTGTAGAGAAAGAACGTAAACTAACCAGTGAAATCTACCAAGATAGATCTGAAGTCCAGCCCCTTTTAGCTCCTTTCACTACCACATTAATCATCAATAGTCGTGTAATCACTGCCCCCCCACCTCAGGCTGCAGCGTAACCTTCGGGGGGCCACAGCGTTTGAATTGAAGCCTGCATGTCTGTCTGTGATTATGTGATACACCGAGTCTGTGTGTGATCCTCCGACAGCATTCCTGCGCTCTTTGATCACGAGACACTCGCTGTTTTGTCTGTCAGGATGAAATACTGGGCCTCCAGTGATTGTGTGTGTGTGGGGGGGGGGAGATGGGACACACTTTTCACATAAATACCCACAAAATAAATGTGTATCAGCAGCCAAAATCCAAGAATATACTGCACGTTCCTGATAAAATCTCTGTGGATCAGTTTCAAAGTGGCGACGTGGAGCTCAGGTCGGATATTCAACACCTGCGACACCAAAACAAAAGAGTCCACACACTCGCACACACGCTCTCCCTCACAGGTGTTACAGGAGACGTCGGCCCCACACCGCTGCTTCCTGTCTATTTATCCCTAATTTGCTTCTGCTTAGCATTTCAAGGTGTGTGTGATGTTTACACCTTCAGGCTCTGACTTCATCCTGTAGTCTGAGCGATCCCAGACCTCGTTCAGAGAGTCGATAAATCTTCCTCACTCTGCTTATAAAAGGGCCGTAATGCAACAGAGATGCAACCTTTTTGGCCATCAAGCATCTTTCAGGAGACACTCGCTTTGATGTTTCTGGCCCTTTTGGTGTTTCTCAGCAGTTGTTCGACTTATTGAAAGTTTCAGAAGCAGAGAGAGACTCTGTAATTTCTGTAATTCTGCAGAAGACACAAGATGATGACAAAGCTTCGTTATGCACGTTAGTTGAAAGCTGATTTAGGGACACTGCTTCTTATTTATTGGTCTAACATAGAAACCAGCACAGATTCAAGCCCAGAAATCATCTTACTGTTCATGAAACATTCATATCTCACCAATCCCAGATGATCAGCTGATGATAAATGTGGTGAAAATGTATAACAAAGTACAGATTTAAGACTTTTCAGCTTTAAAATGCACAATAATCACATCAAATAAACAGCCCCTTTGCTGTATAAACTTTGCTTTTGCTTTTATAAACTCTAAATTTGTGCCATTTTGTGCTCAAAGTGCTAAATAAAAGTTGATCATTTAAAGGTTTCTTCAGCTCAGTATTTGTCTAGTAGTAGCTGTGGTTCTCACGTTTAAAGACGTTCTTAAAACACACACACACCCGCCCCTATCTCCGCTTTACTGCCTTTAAATTAGAGAACAGACACACACACACCCTGCTCTCACACACACCTGTTCACGTGCACTAACAACACACACGTCGACAGAAGTGTCTTGTTTCTCACACACACGCTCACCTGCATCGTTCCTGAGTGAGGTCACGCAGCTCGAGGGGAAACGTCCTCTTTGGCTCCGTCGTTTTCTAAAAATGACACATTCCTCAAAGTTTGACCTTTGACCTTTAACCTCTCACATAGTGCGACTCCTCCACATTTATTTACCCACCTCCTCTGACAAGCCAAACTTTTTTTCGCTTTAATGCAGCCAATATTGTTGATTAAATATGAAGAAATTGAACTTAATAATCAGAAACGAACTCTCATTTTGGCCAAAATGCTAATTAAGCTACATGCTAATATAATGAGACGGTCAAAAGTGCACCTTTGCTGATTTTTAACGTTCCCACTTGGTTTGTTTTCAAATAGGAGCCATGTTTAAAGGTCTACATTATTTATTTAATGGTCCCATACTGTACTTCACATTGTGATAAAAGACTGAGGTCAAAACAAACATGTCCCAGACAGAAAGTCTCTCATTTATGATTCATGTTCATGACAACAAAGTTAATAAACAGCAGAGTGGAGCCAGTTAGTATGATAAGAAAAAGTATTATTTCATTTTAGCATGACCCTGTTTAGTCCCTTTTTTTACTGTACTAACTGGATCAAGCACAGTTTCTTCAATTTTGCCTTTTTGTTGGTATTTTCAACTGTTGGTTGAAGGTGTCCTAAATGATCCAAACTCCATTCAGAAAACAAACATTTTAAAGGTTATTTGCCTGTCGTCTCACAGACAAACCTGACAAAGCTTCAGTTCAGACTTTTTACAAATCAGCATCATGCTGAAGTTATTTCGGCATCGTTTTGATCTGTTAGTTGCGATTAAATCACAGAAAAATCTGTCTATTTTGGGATCATACTGCTGTAGTAAACCAGATTAATTCAGCGAATATTTACACACAAATGATGAAACTGACACTCGCTGGAGATGAAGAGGCAAATATTCACAAATGATCCTGCGGTCAACCTCGCTACCTGGATAATTTACTTTAATCTCAAGATAAGTCAGAGTTAAATAAGGGTAAATAGAAATATAATAACGTGACTTCAAAGGTGCAAACAAATGAATGCAGTTTGATGGTCAGATTTAATTCATCTTCACGCCAGGATTTGAGGCTTTGATGTTGCTTCATCCCATTACCGTTTCATCAGCCAGAAAACGTGCAGCTCTGTCGGAGCCTGCTGCTGCTTTGAAAGTGGATTAATGTTTAACCAGACCTTCAGCTGCAGATACACACTGATGTTTCTCACAGGGCTTGTCCTTGTCAGGGAGTAAAAATAGACATCACAGGTGACTAAAACCTTTTAACGAAACTCTAATTAGATAGTGCGTTTTGTTTTTAAATGGCTAAATGCAATGCAACCATGGCTGAAAATGCTGCATGATGAACAAACTCTACCTGCAAAACTATTTAAATGAGCTAAAAATCAAGTGACTGGGCAAAGAAATCAAAGTCTTGTTCAGATACTGACAACATAAAGAAAAAGTCTTCATGAGGCTTGTTTTATT
>JBAJHX010000002.1:3112591-3128855 GCA_037176925.1 Amniataba percoides | reverse complement strand
GGGATAATAAAAATTTACAAGCAGTATCTTAGTGAGAAATTAAGAAGCAGTATATAAGAAAAAAGGGTTCATTTTTTTATTTTTATATAAAAGAGGGGATCTTTTTTACTCTAAATATTTGTATTTTTAAAAATCTCACAGTTATTATGCTAAAGGATCGTATCTGCATAAAACAGTAATAGTAAGTTAATCAGTTTGATGCAACATTAAAGGATCAATGTGGTGCAACATTAAAAGATCTTCAAATGAATTTTTACAAGAAATGAATGAAACAACTTGGTTTAAAGGGTCATTTCACCCAAATTACAGAAAATAGAGGTTTTGAGACGTCTGTCAGCATAATGGAGGTCTCATTTATGTTTTGTTAAACATTAAGATTTCATTACAAGGAGGAATTTCTGAGGTTATCTGATGTTTATTAGAGGGGTTTTATTAGGAACATGTAATCCTTCAGTACATCTGGAAAGTTAAAATAAACCCGCCACTCTTGGACCAGAGCGCTTTTCATTAGACGGCATCTTGTTTTGTTGCTGCACTGAAAGTTTAAAACACTGATCATTCAATTTTGTGTTATTTTTCACCTTTATCCTAAAACATTTGATCAATAAAACACTATTCTGGAGGATATCTTTTCATTTCAATGAACCACAGCCAATTTTGGTGTCATGGGAAAGTCTTAATCTTATAATCCTCCTGCTGCTCACTTTGTGCCTCCGTGCTAACAGCCTCAGAGTTACAGTATCGTGTCTGTATGTTAGTCAGGAGCCGACGGCGCTGGAATGTCAGAAATGTTTAACCAGACTGGCTCCGGGCCGAAGTGGCTGGACGGCAGATTAACACCGGTGACCTCCTCGCTGTGGCTCTGTGTCGAGACTGGGCGAAGGATTCGTGGTCTTAGAGTGAAACGGCACGTGTGTGAGAAACCTGGTCAGGGCCCGATTTCACACGCCCCCCCGCTCACCTCTGTGACTAAGCCGAGTGTGTGTGTTCCTGTGTCAACACACACTCATGCGTGTTTGTGACTAAAGCTGAGGACACAATAGACGAGATTCATGCAGTAGGTGTGTATCAGCAGCATTACGGGGTTTTCATCCACCTATTTTCATACATATTTTCACTTTGCAAAGATTTTTATGCCTGAGTTGGAAAAATTTATTTATCCATTCAAGCAAAGTGCAATGGAAGCAGACTTAATGAATGAATCATAAAATTCATGAAGCATTTGACTTAAATATCCATTAGATCTTAGTGTGGAGAGAAATTGAGTTTTTTTCTGGGGTTTGACTGGAGCACTTTTCTTTTTCACTGGTTTCAAATTAAAGCCACCAGCTGAATGAACTAACTCCTCATGATGGTAGTGGCTAGAAATTGCATTCATTTGCATTTTGTTCTGCAGATTTGATCAAAAAAAGGTAAAACTCTGTGCTACATTTGCATGGAAACTGTTTGAATTAATCGTTGAGCGGACAAAAGACATGTACAAAGTAGTAAGAGCGAAGTCTTAAGGGTTTCAGAGATGCAGTGGCTTTTACACGCTTCAAAAAGTGCTTCAGTTATCAAATATTTCTATATCCAAGTCAGCAAATCTCAGAGAGGATCCAACCTGAGTGGATTAACTATCTAAAATTAGTATTTGTGATCAGGGGAAACTCACAAGTCTCCTTTAGAGTGTGATCAGAGTTTATCCCTTAAAAACTGTCAAACTATTTTTTTCTTTCAGCTGTGTGATAGTGGCCAAAAATAAAAAAAAGAGCAAATATGTGTACAAATCTTAAACTTTGAGCGTCTTTGCACTCCATCTGGAAAGTTTCGGGACGACATGCCTTCTTATCTGTGTGTGTTTTGGACGGATCTCTACAGTATTTTAAAGGTCAGAATGGTGGTTTGGCTGCCCCAGATGTGCCATATTTATTTTTGGTTCCTTTTCTAACCCCGCTGGTTTTAAATTAGAGCCTGTCTTTCTAAAAAATCTCCAGGCTTGTCCTCTGGTTGTTCCCAGTGCTGCTGCATGGGTGTTTGTGATGAAGTGGGGGGGGGGGGGTTAGGCTTGATTTAGTGCAAATGTACCGTAGATTTCACCCCACAGCTGAACCTGCTTTACTGATGTATTTTGCTCTTTTTCGTGCAGCTGGGTGGGCGATTATATGAACATGTAAGGTTAAAAATCTCCTCTGCATGTAGTTAGAAACAAGGTCCTGAAGTGGCTGAAAACAGAAGGTACACTACTTACACTTTTAATTGTCTCTGCGCTCACTAATAGCTTCCAGTTGTTGGGATATAGGAGACCACCGACTGAAAACATAAAACACTGAGTTAAACCGTGATCCACTTTACGACCACATAAACTCTGCTGTACTGAACATACTGTATTACAGGGGATCAGCATGTTTTTTATTTCTCATGTACGCCGTATGACGAGAGCATCGCAGGCGTCATGGGTTACATTTATGGAGACACTTTGAGAGAGTCGTATTAAACCTTATTGGAAACATATTGGAAAAAAAGTGTATCACTGGAAAATTAGTATGCAGGTTTTATTGAAGTTAATGTGAGTTAAAACACAAGTAATTGAGTCATCAGTTCCTCATTTTTTTACTTGGAATTAGGCTGTTCATTGAATGAATGATTGCATGTTGGTTATGTACATAAATGCAATATCTTATGAATCTACAGTCATGCTACTTTGGCTAAATGCAAATTTAGCATGGTAGCAATGACAATGCTAACACACTTTTGCAAATATTTACCACTTTCACTGCCTTAGTTTAGCTTGCTGACGGAAAAGTCATTAAGTGTTCAGGAATAAAAGTACTGGACAAATTCAGATTTTGACCTGATGATGGCACTAGATAAAAAAATCAAAGTATCACCAAAGAGATCACAATACATCCTGAAGGAAACATGAATGGGAACCAAATCTCATGGCTACACTTCCATCAGTTTGTTGGTATTTGGCTAAAAAACAAAACAATTGAACCTTATGGTGGCGATAGAGTAAAGCTTTCAAGATCACCAAAGTCATTGGGATTCATGTGGTGGAAACTGAATAAAATGTCATCATTTGTTTTTTATAAACTGCCTGCTCCACCCTGACAACAGTAACATTTTTAGGGGAAACTATAATTTAAACATTCAGTGTTTTTGCTAGAAAGCAGTCAGCTTGAACTATATTTAATATTTTCACATCATATTTAGTATCACCTGCTTCTTTCCAAATTTCTTGGTCTTGACCTTTGAAACCAGCATTGTTTGAACACAATAATACATTTTATTATTCCACATATTTTGCCACAAAGGCCTAATCCTTTCTTTCTGTAAAAGATTAACTGCATCTCTGCACCGAAAGCATGCCTTATGGTAAAACCAAACCACACCACATCGAGACTTCTCATTTGGGTTTGGCTGATTTTATCGTGAGCCTCCCATTGTCCAGGGCAAACATTTACATGACCCCGAAAAAACAGTAGAAATAGCGAGATTTACGATGTTGGAATTTAAAGAATTGTAGTTATTAATGTAGGTAATATCATCCTTATATTGTTTTAATTTTCTGATGGTTTCTACCCAGATACTTGTGTTTTAGGGAGCTGGACTGATGTGAAAACAGACATGAAACCGTCCATTTGTGCTTCTTCTTGCCTGAGGCTCATTGAACGAACATTTATAGCGACTGGAGACAAAACAAACTGACCATTAACAAACACCTCGGGGCTTCAGCTAATTCTCACAGAGTTACTGCACTCATGAAGTAAAGAGAAAAGACAATTAACCTCTCCATAAAAAGCTCTGTGCTCATTAAAATCATTCCCTGCAGGTAAAGGCTGTTAAAAAATGAAAAAAAGTCACAAATTGCAGGTCTATTTATGGGTAAAATTTGAAAAAGATGCATGCTATCAAACATTACCACCCACCAGCTACACACACACACAAACCACCATCTTTAAAACCTTCTGGAAACCTTAAAGTGTCAGAAAAAGCAGCTGTACATGAGTCCTGTTCCACCCAATGAGAAGGGTGCCTACATTGGCCTCAGCAATTAAACACACACACACAAACACAAAATGCGTCAGTCCAGCAGTGACTATTAAATGCCTTTGGTGTCTGTATTTTTAGTTTACTTGATGCAAGCAGAGGCAGGAAAAGCATGTTGAGGAGGAAAAAGCTTAGAAAGTTAGCCTTAGTTTGTTGCCTGTTGATCGAGGTAAGACATTTTACTTCATTTATGCATCTTCAAATCTCCCCTGTGAGCTTTTTCAAGGCATTAATTAAAGCTTTTTGAGCTGCTGAAGAGCTGCAGTCCTGTAACTGACCTTTGACCTTTTATTTTAGGAATGTGGGTAACCTTATTCTTTTTAAATTTGCTGAGGTTTGACTTCACGCCTCCACCGAGGGGGAGAATAAAAGCTCTCGTTTTGCCTCTGGGCGCTTCAGATGACAGCAGGAAGTGCAGAGGGTGAAAATCACAAGCTTGAATCTGCATTTAGCATTCAACTGTTAAAGGCTATATCTGGTCTTGTCATATCATTTCTCTCTAAGAGTTGTCTTTATTATTAAGAACATTTGATGTAATAGTCCCAACTTAATGTCCACTCTTCAGCAGGCGCTCACGCAGTGCTGGGATTGTTTTTTTACAGTGGTATCTTCAAGTTAAAGAGTGAACTTTCATGCTTTTTTCCAGTTTCTGGCCTGTTTTCATTTGTTATTGTGTGTGGTATCTGCTGTTTATGGGACAAAACAAAAGGAGGGAGCACTCATAATGAGGGAAGTGCCCATATTTACAGGCTGGAAAGTGGCCCAGTTTATATTTTACTGTTGAAAACAATACAATAGCTGAAGTCATTTACTTTGCTGGAATTTTGCTGATGAAAGGGAAAATATCTGCATGACCAAAAATATAACAACATCCACCCCCCTTTAATTGTTTCCCCTCAGATTTTATCTTTTATTATCTAATACAGATAATTTGCAGTTTAAGTTTCCAGGGAAAGGAATGTGTTTGACAATAGAGGTAAAGAAATCAGACACAAAATAGGACAGAGAAAGAAAAAAATGAAACAGCAGAAGGCTGAAAAGAGTAGGTTGACAGTGGTCTAAATCAAATTGATCACTATAAACAGGTGATTATTATAACAGATTAATTTTCTTTTTCTTTGTTTTTCATGCAGATTATCAGCTTGTTAATATCTGTTTTTAGAATAAAAGAGCTGGACATTTTGTACAGGATTGTGCAAGATATTTACCAAGGAATATGCAAAGAAAAGAAAATGTGCAGTTTACAGAGTTGAAAATCTAGAAGATGCATGTTTATGTATGCAAACACACACACACACACACATTTAAAAATTTTTGGATTGAATTATTAATATTATTATTCATTTTGCAACTAATGTGCGCCACTTTCCATTAGGGTGAATAAAGTAGTGCCTTAATTTCATCTTTGAATTATGAATATATTACATATATTATTTATTATCTGCAGCATACACCACTCTTCTCCAATCAAACTGGCTATCAAAGCGCTGATTGGCTGTCGCGTTGTATTGGGTGTGGCGTCGCTAAATGCCGCTCTTGTGATTGGCTGGCTGCAGTCGGTGCGCGTAGTGGGCGGGGCCTTACTGTATCCCGGCTGTCACTCACAGGACTCCGGTCAGTTTAACGGGAGAGGCGTCGATTAACCGGAGGAGGGAAGTTTTTTCCGTTATTTCTTCTGAAATCTGGGACTTACTAAAACCAGGTGGACCCCTTTGTTTGTGAAAGCTGACGGCTTCGTTTTCTGTCAAACAAAAATGGGGACTTTAAAGTGAGTTTGGCCGGCGGAGTGACGCGAGTGCGTTTGCCGGGAGAGGAGGAGGGAGCGCCGGGGAGCCGTTGAGAGGAAGCCGGGCTAAAACTCCGGAGCGCGTCGCTTGTTTGGAGGACGTTTTTAAGTAAAAAAGTTTTAATTTGGGGGGTTTTATGTGGCCGAATTCGAGTCGAGAGTTTTTTTCCGCAAATGACGTGGAATAGCACAATGAGCAGTGGCTACAGCAGCTTGGAGGAGGACTCCGAAGAGTACTTTTTCACGGCCAGGACCTCTTTCTTCAAAAAACCCTCCGGGAAAGTCACAGAGAGCAAGGTAAACCCGAAAAACTAGTAACTTTATTCAGGATTATGTTGCCTAGAGACGCCTGTGTTTCGTGGAGAAACCACACTTGGGTGGACCAACTCTGAAAGTCTCATTTGTCTCATTCTAAGAAACTGGGAGAGAGGGGTCGCGCAGAACTCCATACAAAAATCTGTCAAATCTATATTTCATAGTTCACCAGGGGGAAAAATATAATATATAAGTTAAATGAAGCACATTTTCAACTATTTAGTAGTCGTACTGAAATTCGGCATTACACCCAGTATAAAAATCTGCACCTGTTTGAGTTAAATGACAACTTTTTTAGTCGGTTCACCTGTTGTGTCCTGTCACTTTCGTCCATTAAAACCCACAGAACCAGCTGAGAAACTTGTGAGTTTTTGCCTTGTTCTCTACGCCGAATTTATCAGAGGACTTTTAAGCTGTGTGAGGTTGTGCCTTTTTATGTTTTACCTTTGACTTTGTCTTGACTATGAGCTAGTTAACATTAAATTGACAGAATTGTTAGAGGAGTTTCGTGGCAACATTTGCATAACAACAACAGCAGCCAGTCTGTGGCTTAATCCCTCTTGACAGTTTCGACAGGTTTAGCCTACATTGCATTTAACAATAAGTGTGGGGTTTCACTCATTATACGTGGCTGTGTCATGTTTGCATATGGAGGTCTTAAACAACAAGAATTACAGGATTTAAAAGGGTTTTACTAATTTGCATGTTAATGGATATTAAATGCAGCTCTGAATAAACAACAAGGAATTAAAATACAGAGGTAGAGAGGAGCAGGCCAGTGGTTTACCCCCCGGGCATTCACATGAGCCCATCACAACCCCAAACTTGTGACCCATTTCGGCCCCAACAGAGTTTAAACAGCCCTAAATAAAATAATGCATTCCAGCCTGGACCTGAAGTTGTTTTTCCTCGCTGCACTGAGAGGATTGGGTCTAGACTGAGCGTTGGATTGAGTTAAGACCAAAGACATTCAGCTTTATCATGTCTGGGACTCCAAAAAATTAGGTCACTCTTCAGGTCCTGGACTGGCCTGGTTCAGCCTCCAAGTGGCCGAGTCGCTCACACTGATCCACTTGCACACACACACATGCATGCATTAACACTCACACAGTCTCAGACAGTCGTGCAAACACAGCTGGTTTGTTCCACGCGTTCAAAACTGTAACAGAGGCGAGCTATTCATCTCTGCCCACTTAATGTGTGTGTGTGTGTGTGTGTGTGTGTGAGATCCTTCAGCAATGCACGACCCTTCACTTTCCATAACAGACCCTTAACACAGGTCCTCATCCCTTGTGGCAGTGTGTGTTAGTGTGTGTGGAGTGGATGTACAATAAGGCCCATACATACGCAGCAGAGGTCGTGACCTGTGGAGTCTCAATCCGTGGCTCCCGGCCTGAAACGGGACCCCGGCTGCTGCGTGGTGATTCCCCGCATGCCGAGAGAAATTAGGAACGTGTCCTTTGGGGAAAAATGTGCAGGACTTCTGTGTGAAATTACTGGATTTCTATTGGAAAATGTGTATTTATGTTTAGTTGTACTTGTATGGAGATGTAGTGGAGGAATCTCAGGAATGTAGTAACTGTGGTAAAGTTTCTTATGTCAGCAAATAACAGTATACTGTGACAAGTGTTGATTTAAAGAAGTTGGAAGACAACATCACTTTTAAACAAGATGTAAACACACAAATATACTAAAACTGTGTAAATAAATCTAAATTATACACACTGACATTGTAATCGGGCAGCGTCATGTTGAGATTAGGACTGCAAGTAATGCTGATTTCCAATTTTTTATTACTAAGTCACCCATTAGTCACATAAATGTCCCTCACAGTTTCCCAGAGCTCTTGACAAAATATGTCCTATATGCAGATATATCTTTGATAAGGCAGACGTACCAGTCAGGCTCCGATCAAAGTCCTTTGATCAGTTAGAAGCATGCTGTTGAACTGAATAATGATTCATTTGATTTGACATTACATCCAGATGGATTATTTTAGTTTTTGTCCTGTAAATGGTCAGTATAGAAAAGCTATTTAAAGTGCAGATTGTCTAAAAATAAAGCAGCATTCATGTGCGTTTGTGTGAATTAGAAAAGACGGAAGTCAGTTTGTGAATGAAGTCCTGTCCAGTATAAATACACACTTAAACTATAGGATATAGTGAATATAAGTGCTCACAATAACAGTAGTAACCTACAGCAAGCCTGTCCATGACTTGAAATAACTTTTTTTTATCTTTACTATAAAAAAAACAGAAACATGAACTTAAGTTTCCTGAACAAGCAACGAAATGTCTCATTAGTTTGCATTAAAAAGCGTGTAAATGTGCCTCCAAATGTCACTTTAATGCCACGAACAACACACTGTCCATCTATTAAATGTAGGCTAGTTTATTTACATTATTTCTGACTCCTAAAAGGGGATGACTTTATTCACAGCGGCTCCCAGGAGAGCGGAGACATTTCTCATTAAGGCAGCAGAATGTGAGAGTGAAGTTTAATGAGCTGGAGTGTAAACAGACACACACAGACAGACTGATCCTGGATGGGCGAAACGGGAAAATGAGATGCGAACAGTCTGGTCAGAAGAGGATTTATGTCTGTATGCCACACACACACACACACACACACAGATGCATTATCCCCCCTCCACTCATCCACCTTTTCAGTGTGTGAATGGCGTTTCTGTCGGGGAAATGTCACGCTGACCAGTGTGTCTGTGTGTCTCATGAAAAAAACGCTTGAGGATAATCCCATCCAACCCCCCGACACACCCACACACAAACAGACGCACTCACACAGTCACATACACATGCTGGACAACTAAAGCAGCTCATCTTCAGTTAAAATCGTCCTCGCACGCTGCAGGCTTCATCTTTCAGACGTGATGTTTGCAGCCATGTTGAACACTTCACTGACTCTGACACTGAGTCAGTCTAATTTTAACAACAGACATAATTTAATATATTGACACGGTTGAATATAGTTTGTATTTCTTGGTTTTACAGTAGAACCGCCAACAATTGTAAGTAGCTGTTTTATTTAGGTCACACGAGAGCACGGTACAGAACATTTAATGTAGTTTGCTCCAACAGTGCTCGAGTGTGTTGTTGCTGTGTGATAGATGGATGTCAGCAGGTCTTCATTTAACACTGTCAGCTGACCACAGATAAGTTAATATATTGTAAAGTAGGTAACAAGGATCACCCAATGGCTTTCCAAGAAAAAACTTTCAGTTCAACTTGGTGATTTCTGAAAGTGTCTCTCTCACTGTTTGCACGTCAGTATACCTGCACGGTATTTATGACAGTTCAAGACTTCTGTTCGAGTGTGGCAGAGTTTTGCACAACTGTGATGCTGCAAAATGTAATCGCATAAGTGCAAAAATAGTTTCATGCATGGAGGAAGTTGGTCTATCAAGAATCTCCTGCAGTCCAACACGAGTAAAAACAAGTTTAAGGTTACTTTATTTCACGTTTTTACTAAGAAGAAAACGTGAAACATATGTCCTTTGTTTTTTTTTCTTACTCAAACCTAAATAACCAAACAAAATGCTGATTGAAAGACACTTTTTGGCTTTTAAAGATAAACAGCCTCGGTACAAACATTTCTTATGTTCAGTGTTTTCAGCATGTCATTTAAAAGAGATTCAGTCAAATCGTCCCGTTTAAAGGGCATCAGAGATGAGCCGTATCATAAAGCATTGACCCCGTCACGCTCTCGTTGCTTCCCACACTCCCTCCTTTCCGAACAGTAAATTTCCATCTCATAAATCAGCTTATGATTTCAGCTGTGATATTTCATGATGACATTAATCAGTCTATCGTGTCACAGATTCATCATCAGAGGAGTCTGAGTAAGCGTGTCAATCATGAAAAAAAGGAAGTGGTGTTTCCTCCGAGGGCGAACGGTGAACCGTCGTTTTCCAGCGAATCGGCTTCAGTGAGGTGATTGAATGTGTTTGCCTTTCAAATGAACTGAAGCCGGCTGACCTCACAGTTCACAGTTATAATAGGAGGTTGTTTGCTCTTGATTTATGATGCAGTATTTTTAACTGGCCGCGCCCTGCAGCCCTCTCCAGGTGTGTTTACCATTTAGTTCATTTCTGTGTTTGTTTGTTTGTTTGTTTTTTAACAAACACTTCATGCTCTCCCGGTTTGACTTCTTTGTGCTTCTTGATAAGACTTTCATGGGAGTTTCTGCGAAAAGCCAGCACACATTAAAGTGAGGTCATTCTCTACTGTTGAGTTCAGATTTCAGCTTATCTGTCGCTGTGGGAGAATTACCTTATGGTTTTTATCTCCAAGGGCAACTGATAGACAGACTTACTGCCAAAGTCATAGACAGATACAGATCTTATCTCTCTCTCTTTCTTTCTTTCTTTCTTTCTTTTTTTTTTCTCTTGACCAGCTTATTACTTGAGCAAACTTTCAGACATACTGAGCAGAACTTCTACCTGTTTTTACCTGTTTTTGTGCACCAATTGAGCATTACTTGTGTTTTTGTTACCTTCTGTCACAAAGAATTCACGACTGTCATCACCTTTTTAACATGCTGATAAATCCTTGCTACTCAGAAATAATTCAGCACACAGCAATTCTCCTGACCTTTGAAACCTGAATTTACGTCTTTTTGAGAGTGCTGACCTTTGAGCTAACAGAGATATATATATCATTATCATTGTTGTACTGTTAATGAATAAAATTATATATAACGGAGGGTGAGGGTGAGGTTGAATGGCACATTTGCAATACTATCACTACTATAAATAATAGTAATAACAATAATAATTAAGCATCATATCATGTGTTTAAGTCTGAATTCCTCTCATGGTGGTTTATTTTTGCTAAAAGGCCAGCTTTGTGAAATCCAGTGTTTTCTTTCCCGTCCACGTGGACACGTGAATCCAAATCCGTCCTTTCTCACATTCTCTCGCTCTAGATTTCCTTCCTCCGTCCGTCTGTCCGTCCTCACCCCCTGTTCTCGCCTCCTCTCCCCTCCATCCTCCTCTCTCCTCCCTTCATCCCGGTTCCTCCTCCATTGTGTGTCACTTCCTGCCTGTTCTCAGCTCGCTGTCCTGTTCTCCCAACACTGACAACCAACTTTTGTTGTTGTTTGGTAGCTGTGGTCATCATCACGCTCAGCATCAGGCTTTGCTGATTTGGGGGTTTATAACTCCAGAAATACTCACTGGAAATCACTTTGACCCAACAAGAACAAGACATAAACACACATTTCTGGAGATGCAACCAATGATTGAATTCAGTACTGATTTTTCATCCCTTATTTTCTGGATCAAGTCCAAAGTGTTGTCCTCAAATGTCTCGTTTTATCAGACAAACAGTCCAAACCTGAAATTTACAATGGTAGAAAACAAAGAAGACAAAGAAATATTCACATTAAAGACGGTGGAGCGAAATGATTTTGTAGTTTTTGCTTCATGACTTGGTAATAATTGATTAAATGACTACTAGTTAGAGCTTCTTACATTTCAAAATTCACTTAGTATTAGCTGTTTTGTGTTATGTTGACAGTTCTTGTCACAAACCTTTAGAGAGTTTTCTCCAATTTTTGTCTCTTTTTGAAAACTAAACTCATCTTTCCACCTTTGAGAGGACCTGTTGACACATTACACACATTTATATTATTGATATTTGACCCAGCAGACTTCTCGCTGTGTCACGGCCTCATTATACCGCTATCACTTCTGTTTCTGAAACCTGATGCAGCGTCTCACTTTTGACACAGTTTCTGCTCCTGTCGCGCGTACTTCTTGACGTTAAGAGTCATAATTCTGTAAATATTTAGCACAAGCGCCCAGTTTTATCTAGCAGCAGCTTCTTGTCTGCATCTATAAACCCTCAAGTTCAAGTTCAAGTCCTTGGCTGTCTTTGAACCATACCAAAGACTATTAGGCCACATCCACTGGTACAAATTAAACTCAAGACCCACTGAGCACCGTGGCTCTCTTTTAAAGCTGTAAATTAAATCTCAGTCCATCCTAATTTCATCATTAAACTACGCTTAAAGTTGGGGGGGCACATTTAGAGTCGCACAGTCCATCTGCTCATAGAAAACACTGAGCTCACAAGAGGATTTCACAAGAGTCGCTCCCCCCTCTGTGATTATAGTCTCCTCGGTGAGAGGCCACAGGTCGTCGTCTGGCAGCTCCAGCGTCTGTTTGTGTGTCTTATGTGATTGGTGTTTAAAGTCCTTTCAGTCAGCCTTTACAGTGTTTAGACTCACAACATCACCATGCCGACCATAAACACAGAAGTCAGTGCAGATTTCTTTCATGTTTGGATGTGCTGTCTGCGAAGGCTTCTCCGATTGTTCTGCGTGAAACTCGATCGACCGGTGGCTGAGAGTTGGTGCTTGACTGGAAAAAACCTGTTTAGACATTTCCTGCAGAGGCATATTTAGCAAGCGTGTTTCCAGCGTTATTCTTACTTGAGAAGAAAACAACCTGGAAACCTTTCGCACAGTGTCAGACGATAATGTCACTGTGGCTGAACTTTGCCTCGAGTCATCAATCTGACCTTCTGATTTGCGTCCCTTGATGGTCTGAATGCTGCCTCAGGAATAAAAAAAAAGCACCCTGCATAGTAACAAGACTCCTTTAAGGGATGGAAATATCTGTCATCTGTCTGTCTTTTAGTCCAACACTTCGTTCCAGACTGAAAAAGCTCAATAAATATTGAATGGATGTGTGTAGATGTTTATTGCCCTC
Organism: Amniataba percoides; assembly: GCA_037176925.1. Classification (NCBI taxonomy): domain Eukaryota; kingdom Metazoa; phylum Chordata; class Actinopteri; order Centrarchiformes; family Terapontidae; genus Amniataba; species Amniataba percoides. The sequence continues at coordinate 3,115,992 of JBAJHX010000002.1, read as the reverse complement.
AGAGGAAAGACTTTGGAGATCCCCTGACTTTCCTCAGGTGTGACCTTTCCTTGAGCCTCTCAGCTTTCCTTTTTAAAGTTTTTTTTTGTGGACCAAATAGGCAGTAAACTGGATAGATGGATGGATCCTACTAATGTTAGTGATGCTCAGATTTTTCCTTCAGCGCCAACAGTGTCACTTTTCTGGTTTCTCAATGATGATCTGACAGATTGCCTTAAATTGTTGCAGATATTTATTGTCTTTAGTGGATGCAGTCTAAAGACTTTGGAAATCCTCTGACTTTGTCTTGGCTTTAAGTGTGGTTTTTAGTTTTCTAATTAATTTTTTCAAAAGCTTTCTAATGAAAATTGGTACACATATTCACACCCTCCCTCTGGTGATCCATTCAGCTTTGGCCAAACACCTGCTAATTTGTTCTCAAACTTTTCTGTCATCATGAGATTAAAACTTTTCATTTCCATCAGTTTCTTACTTGTACTTTAACACCGACAAACTAAATCAAGAAAGCTAGCATGCCCAATTGCTAAACATCTTATCATTGTTAATGTGAGCATCTGTGTTCAAGAAAAATCCCTTCATTGGGATGTTGGGTGATATTTCTCTCCAACAATGATGTCAAAAAACTTTCCCTCAACCCACCCGAAATTGTCTTGACTTTCATTTCAACTTTTTATTGTCCTTCGGTGGTCTTTTTGTTGCTTCAGAGGCTTTTCCAAAGAACCTTTTTATACTTTAATACAGTAAATTTTTACAGTAAATTTAATCTAAGAATTAAAGTTGAATACTAAACAAAAATATAATGTGTTCGTCATGATTTTGCGCATGATATCAGTAAATCTTAGTGTATGAGCCAACATTGTGTGTGTGTGTGTGTGTGTGTGTGTGTTTCAATGTTTTGAAGTCCAGTCTCTGTTGACTGTCTGCAGGTTATATAAAGCTTTTTATGAGACTCTTTCGCCTCTCCTGCGCTCTGCTTTTCCAAAGGAAACACAAGTGGAATTGTTCTTAACTGTGCGGCCCTCGCTATCTCTTCAAACAGAGCCGGAGTGCCTTTATGCCTGGAAACACACACACACACACACTTTAACACAGCAGTGGGCTGTTGTATAATAAGATAAATCTGCCTTTGAGAGGAACCACCTGCGTCATGGAGAGTATGAGGTGTTTGTCAGGACTGTGTGTGAGAAAGAAAAGAGAAACATGGATGAAGTTTGCAAGAATTAAAGATACATTAAATATATATCGGCCACATAATCTACGCCCTCTACTTCTGATATGATGCAGATGGTTCATGCAAAGTGTGTCGATATTTTATTCTGTCGGTTTATCGTAAGACTTTAACATGATTTAGTGAACATTTGCATGCATATAGGAATGTTTAATCTAATTATTATTTCCCATTTTTCTCATCTTCCTCTTGTTCCTCCCATTTTCTGGTTTTAATAACTATAAATACTGCTTTCAATCTGTGAATCAAAAGCAAATTAATCAAAAATAACTTTTTCAAGGAAGTTAATTATCAAGCACAAAAAAAAAACTTTCACTTCCTGCAGCTTCATGTGCTTGTTTTGTCTTTTCTATTGTTGTAAACTACATGTACTTGGATTATTGACTATTTGAAGTTTCTTGGTGGTCATTTTTCACAGTTTTCTGCCATTGTTTAGACTAAACTATAGAGTCAGTCAGATTAATTGACAGTGAAAATAATTATCCATTTCAACGCTGCAATAATTGTTTATGTGTATCCCGTCCTTGTTGGTCGGAGCTTATGAAGCCTGTCGAAGATGATGAATCACACAACCAGCTGCTTTAAACAGACTCTCTACAGTACAGCTCTGCTCCAGACTCTCTGAACAGGTGGTCAAGTGGTTTCTAAACTCCCCCCGTCCCATTTCTCCATCCCCCACTTCATTTTACCTCTTACTGACCACCTGTAGCGTCACATTACAAGGTCAGAAGACACCAGATGGGAGGTGAAACGTGCCTCGTAGGGGCAGTACAGGACTCTAATTTTACTTTCCTGAAGCTCATCAAGCTATTAAAGATTAATTAAAGAAAATTAGATATTTAGAGAAGAAGAAACAAGAAATATACAGTATTTTCTAATTCCCTGTCCTCTTTATTTTGGTCTGGAGTTTTTTAGCTATATGTATTTGTGTGAAAACGCCAGGACTCCCCTGCATTTTCACAGTCTTTGAATGCAGATTATGCTGGTGTGCCTCCCCCAGATGTAAAACCTGACACCAAAGTGTGTGACTTACATGTAACATGAAGCAAAAGCAACTCAACACAACTTCCTGTCTTGTTTTTCAGAAGCCTTTTCTGAATAATTTCCCTCTTGTTTAGTAAAATCATCCTTCTCCTAAAGTTTAATCTGGTTTTGCTGCAGATTATGTGTACTTATTTATGTTAGCGGGCGTCTGCTGCGTTTTTATGTGTTTATATGATCAGTAATGAGGTGTGTTGGTGGTATTTGTTGTTGCCACCACACTCTTTAAGCCACCCTGTCACATCCCACATCATCTGGGAGCAGTTTGGACCGGCTGTGATCTCTGAGGCCGCCATTATCGCCAAACACGCTCAGCGGCTTCGCTTTGAGGCGGTTTCTTTGCTCTCTTTGATGTGCAGAGGAGAAAGTGAGAGTCAGACGATGATAAATGAGGGGCAGGTTTACAGAAAGTGTGTTGAAGACCACCTCAGCTGAAGGTTTTTGGGGGTTTTCATTTCAAAACAGGACATTTTTGGGGTGAGAGTTGGTGTTGTGGTCAGGTGGAGGTTGGTGTTTGGAGGTTGCTGTTTTTCAGAAAAGTTGAAGGTCAAGTGCCACCACCAGTTTCTTGTTAAAAGAGGCACTGACAATTTTCTCTCTTTAAGTCCATTTGAAAGTTTCTTATTCTGACAAAATACCACATAACTTACAAGGTTGCTTTAACAAGATACATTCAAGATCTGACCTCTGCTAATTTCCGAATGAAGTTATCATTTTAAGGCTCTGCTGCTGAACGAGTACAGTTAAATCAGCATGGCGTGTCACATGAAACGGTGTTGTTGGTCTGTCAGCGCTGCAAATGGCATTCCACACACAGCTCAATGTCAGCTTTTAACACATAATGATGGTATGTAGACACACACACACGCATTTGGCATGCCGACTAAACCATCAACCTGTTTGTCATCAGTTGTTTCATGTGATGCTTAAAGTGAAGCAACAATGAAGGAGTCACACAAATACACAGTGAAAAACCTCCAGGGTGTGTGTGTGTGGTTTTGAACATCAGGCCTTGGCTCATGGTGGTTGGATATCACTCACGCTGTGTTTTGGCTTGCTTTGTGTGTGTGTGTGTGTGTGTGTGTGTGTGTGTGTGTGTGTGTGTGTGTGTGTGTGTGTGTGTGTGTGTGTG
>JBAJHX010000002.1:3072500-3089483 GCA_037176925.1 Amniataba percoides | reverse complement strand
CACACCCCTGGGGGGCGCCAGTGCTGATTGTCCGGGTGCTGGATGTGATGCTCCCCAATCTCACCTGCTGCCTCCTGCCAGTCAGGAAGTCTGTGATCCACTCACAGGTGGAGGCTGGCACGGTGAGCCGGAGGAGTTTGGAGTGGAGGATGTCCGGGATGATGGTATTAAACGCCGAATTGAAGTCCCCAAACAGGATCCTTGCATTTACAGGATCCTTGCAATTTACATATTTTGAGAGATTAACTATTTTATTTTGTGATTAAATTTGATTCTTTAGACATTTTTTTGAGATTCTGTCTCATGTTGAAGTTAAAAAACTATTATTTTTAGATACTGACTAATTATTTAAAGAAACTTTCAATTTTTTATTATTTTTTTCATCACACTGGCAGCAATGGGCCTCCATACATTTCCTTTTAACTTTTTTTATGCTAAGCTAACCTTTTTCTGTCTGCAGCTTCATATTCAACAAAGAGAAATTGAAAAATAATCAGAGCAGCTTCTCTGTTTTCACCACTGACACTTTTATTTATGGAGTTGTTGCTCCTCCTCTTGTCCTCTGTTTGACCCCCACTTAAACACCCTCACAGAACAAGAAGTGGGAACTCCCTCCCTCCTGTCTCACCCCCTCCTGTCTCACACAGCAACATTAAACTCTGTGAAGCTGCAACACTGAGCCTCTCAGCACGGCCTTCAAAATAAAAGTTCTATGACACAATTGTAATCCAAAAACAATTTATGTTATTATAAATAGGCTGTTTTGCATATTGAGTATTTTTACTCTTGATAGAGTATTTTTGATGCTAACACATTTGTATTTTTACTGATCCGGGGCATGTAGTATTTATTTCAGATGCACAAATCAGAAACACATTTCCAAACTTCATCAGTAGTAGTTTATTTCCTTCATTTGTAGTCAGTTTAAAACATTTTATCTTAAAATAAAAGTAATGTAAATTAATTAATTAACTTACTGTAACATTAATAAGTAAAAAAAAATCTGTAGCTCTGGAAGAACACGTGGAGCAGAAGCAGTTTTATTTTGAAGGCCCCGCCCGGATGTTGTGTGTTGCGTAATGTGTGTGTACAGTCTGAGCTGTTCATCCATCGCTGCTTCACTGCGGACCTGCTGGATCCTGCAGGAGGAAGAAAGGACTGAAAACTCTGCCATGTAAGTTTGACACTTCATTAAACAAACATTATAATAATTATTTTTAACTCAGACTGTAAAAAACAACAAAACTCAGATTATTTGCTGAGTTTTTTAAACTGCCGAATGAAACTTTCTCTGCCGCGCCGCCAAACTGCGTTCAAAAATCTTCCAATTAATGTTTTAAAAGCAGAAACATCGAGTGAAAATCAACTAAAGAGGTTTTTTTGCACAATGATGAGCCATATTGTTGTTCGGCATCTGTAAAAATAATTTTAAGAACACTTTCAAAGCTTTTTCAGGAGTTAATTAACTCATCAGAGCTCACAGCTGTGGGTGGGAGGAGAACATGAAGCTGAAACTACAACAGATTGATGCTTCCTGATGAAAAACTTCCCTCCATGAGGATTTTAATATAAGAAGCCTCCAAAAAAACAATAAAATATCATCTTTTTACAGAGTTTGTCTCTCTGAATCTTTAAGTTTTCTAATGACAGTTCTGCATGAGACACTGCAAAGTTTTAGCATCTGATCATTTTCCTCATTTTTATATATTTTATTTAAACCTGTTCAGCCCTTCAGAGCCACCAAACTTCCAGTCATGATGTCTCCAGAGACACCAGCTGTGTTGAGATGGATTACACAACCAGACAAGTGGTTTTGTAACTTCATAAAAAATCTGGCTGCTTCTCCTCATCTTCTTTTTGCTCAGTTAGAAAGAAGCAAAGCACCAAACTTCACTGGATTTTTTTTACACATTTAAGGGATAAAACACATTTGAAGCGATTCAATTTCACAATCTTTACAGTCTTCTGTTTATTTAGTTAAACACTGATCTTTTAGCACTTACATATATATGTGTGTGTGTGTGTGTGTGTGTGTGTGTGTCAGACTTTTGGACCTACAGGATTTGTGTAATCACATGTATTGTTAACATACTGCAGATACTGTGAGACTTTTACATGTCAAAGTTCACCACGTCTGACTCAACACTGCTGATTCATTAACTGCAGACTGTGGAGTGAAAATATCCAACTTTTTTTTTTTTTTTTTAATTGAGCTTTAAAAAAGTTTTTTATGTGAATAAAGAATTTTAAATACATATTTGTAATTTTACATATTTCAGGATCACCATGTTAAAAATAAGGCTGCAACTAACGATAATTTTATTCACTGATTATTCTGTTATGTAATGTTTTTTCTCTAAAAGGACAGAAAATAGTGAAAAATGTTGATCACTTTTTCTTAAATCTCAAGTTAATGTCCTCAAAAGTGTAAAATATATTCAGTTTACTGTCACAGAGGACCAAATAAATGAAAAATATTCACATTTGAGAAGAAGAAATCAGAGAATTTGGACATTTTTCTTAAATAAATGACTAAAAATGATAAATTGCTTGTCAGAATAGTTGGTGATTGATTGATTGATTGATTGATTGATTGATTGATTGATTGTCTGTATTTTGTGCTGTCAGGTTGGGTAAAAGATCTTTATCGGCGGCTCTTCTCGCTGTGGCTGTTGGAGTTTATCTGCTGCCTTCACCCATCGACCCCGAACCACACGTGTAAGCACACACACACACACACACACACACACACTTTGTCAGTGTGTTTGTCTGTAAGTTAAATCCAGATTTCCTCTCTCAGACTTAAGGGGCCTCCTCCGGCTCTCGAGGGGCCGCTGGCTGTGAACACTCGGCTGCAGAGAGGCCGCAGGCTGTTCATCGGGAAACTACACGGCCCAGAATCCTTCACTGCTGATGGGGAGGGTGAGCGGCTGGATTTATCTTTTTAGCTTTTTCAAGACATATTTCACATTTATTTAATTTTTTTGGCTTCTTTTTTTTTCAGTATTTTTATTTTTTACCGATACATCTTTTATGGACAAAATAATACTCAGTACTGATTTCCATGGAGATTTTAAGAGTGTGTGTTTGTGTGTGTGTTACAGGTAACGTGTACACGGGGACGGTGGACGGGAAGTTGTGGAGGATCGGCCCTGACGACAGCCTCACCTTCATCACACAGATGGGACAGAATTTACCCGAATGTGGTTTGTTACGCTTTCATTTTTACATTTTTACACGTCTGTTTCTTCTTCTGTGTTTTTTTTTTTCAGTGTTTTTAACCTTTTTTTTTCCTGCCATGTTGTCCTTGATCGTGGTCGTTCTTTACTTTTTAATTGTAGATCAGCTTTGTTAGCAACAGATCTTAATTAATCCTCAATATTATCTGATAAAAATGTTACAAAGAGCAGTTCTGTTTGTCTCCCAACTTTTATTATTAGTTTATCTGAGATTTCATCCTAATTTATTTTATTTTATTTGAACAGCTGATAGAAATGTGGTTATAGAAATATTTTTACAGCACAAACCTGTTTATTTTCCTGATTATTTAAAGGGACTCTGGCCTGTTTGGCAGCAGAAATCAGGAGCTTCTTTTGTCTTTTCTGCACATTTTTCAAAGGAGGAAATTGGTGTCTTGCTGCTGTTAATGAACTCGTTCTCCGCAGGCAGCAGCACAGATTACGAGCCGGTCTGCGGGCGACCTCACGGCGTTCGTCTGGATCGTCGCGGTCAGCTGATCGTCGCAGACTCGTATCTCGGGCTGCACAGCGTCGACCCCAAAACCGGAGAAAAGACGCTGCTCGTCGCTAACTCGCAGGGTAAAGTGTGTGTGTGTGTGTGTGTGTGTTAAATAAAAACTCTTATTCATAATCTGTGCGTGACGTTTCTTCCTTCGTCTCTTCAGGTGCTGACGGCGTTCCCTTCGCCTTCCTCAACGGCCTCGAGATTTCCTCCCAGACCGGCGTCGTTTATTTCACCGACTCCTCCAGCCGGTGGGGACGCCGACACGTCAAACTGGAGGTGAGACGAAGGAAGAGACGCGAAGAAGAGTGAAATAATCAGCAGCCGCTCTGGAGGATGGTTCAGTCTTCTCATTGATAACCAGAGAAAAGAAAACGCTGATGCAGGAAGGGTTGTTTTTGTTTTTTTTAAGTGTTGCTCAGCAACTGCAGGCTTTCCAACAAAACACAGACACTTTGTCTTTCTGCCCGTCCGGCCTGAAAGAGTCTTTTCAGGTCAGCTAAAGAGGCTCGAGGAGGAGAGAGATATAAAAGCTGACGTTTAAAAAGAAACCTGGTCAACAAAGGCTGCTGCCGTGGAGAGAAATGATAAAGATCAGATGTTTCATTTACGGATGATTAATGTTTAATGTGTGTTTGTGCAGAAGTGGACATTTTGGCCAAAGTTTTAAGAGGAAATCTTTTAAGTTTTCAAGCTGAATCAGAGTGAAAACTACAGAAATAAGAGCAGGATACAGAAACATAATGATTAAGGACGATTAAAAACATAATAAAATCGCCTTTGTTGGTAGCTTTTAGAAATATTTTAATAGAAACGAGAGAGAGAAACTCACTATAAAACTACAGAAGATAAAATAAACTCCCTGTTTGTGTCTCAGGTCATCGAGCTGAACCGCCTCGGTCGTCTTCTCTCCTTCGATCCAGAAACAGGAAGTGTGAAGGTCCTGCTCGACTCGCTCTACATGCCCAACGGCATCGTCCTGTCGCCTGACGAAAGCTTCCTGCTGCTGGCGGAGACGAGCATCGGACGCATACTGAGGTACACACACACACACACACACACACACACACACACCATACACACACACACACACACACTCATTCAGACGCTCAGCTGACTCTCTCTCTCAGATTTTGGCTGAAGGGACCGAAGGCCGGTACCAAGGAGATCCTCCATGACAACATGATCGGTTACCCTGACAACATCCGCCGTAGCGACCACGGAACCTTCCTGGTCGGCATAACGACGCCGCGGTTCAGGAAGACGATGCCGCCGTTCCTCGACCTGATCGCCCCGTACCCGGCCGTCAAACGCTTCCTGGCCAAGGTCAGAGACTTTTACGGACTCTGAGGAGCTTTGATTTATTGATCGATCGGTTTGTTCCACATGTGAGATAATCAGTAAGATCTGTGGAGAAATGGAGGCGTGTCCTCATCGTAAAATCACATTATTAGTTATTTAAAGAGGATCGTCAGTAATTAGACATGTGAACGCCTCATCATGAATTTTCTGTTCTGTTAATAAGAAAAATTACGATTCATGACAGAAACACCGCTGTAAAAAATGTCAAAATGTGAAATATTGTGACTTTAGAGGAGCAAAAATTAAACATAATACTCTTACACAACACTAAAGCATAAAATATTATCAGTATCAGTGATTGATCAAATGTTTTGGTGGTGCAATTTGGTGTAATACTACGATAATATAGAAGCATTCAGATCATTTACTGAAGTAAAAGTACCAAAACTACAGCATAAAAATAAAATATAGAGTATTTCTGCATTTGAAAATATGTAAAAATAAATAATATATTACAATAATGTAAAATCACAGACATATTTTCAGCTGAATACTCAAAGTAAAAGTATTTTTTGGGCAAAAAATATAATCTATTTATAAATCAACACTGATGCGTCATTGTTAAATTGCATCTTACTGGTTGTTTTTATATATTTTATATACTGATGAGATGATTAACGGAGAAAAAATGAGAACAAACTACCGTCAGACACACAAATCATTTTTGTTCCTGGACTTTTCTTTTGTCTTTGTGTAGAAACGTTTGAGTTTTTGTCTCTGTGGGCCTCAAACAGACACAGATCGTGCAGAACAGCCGTCTTATCAGCGGTTATAAACAAATCCACTTTCCCATGATGCATTTCTGCCTCTGTGGGACGCCGATTATTTCGTCCGTCAGTCAGTCAGAGGAGAATAAGAGCCTTTTGTTTGAGGCTGCTCGGAGACCAGAGGGTGTGAAATCTGACAGGACGGGGCCAAGACCTTTTTTTTTTTTCACCAACACACACACTGATTTGTTAGACGAACACACACTTTTCGCTCTATAAACACACTTTAAAAGAAACATCTGAACTTCCAGTGAACTCTGAGAAAGGTCAGCCGAGGTCACGCTAATTAAAAAAAAAAAGCAACCAAAAATGAAAGAGGAGATGAAGCGATTTTAAGGAGCCGTAATGATTCTTCTCTTATATTATTGATCGATTTTTCCCTCCCAGGTGATTCCTCTCAGCTGGTACGGCGTCCTGCTGCCGCGCTACGCTCTGGTGCTGGAGCTCGGGCCGGATGGCGACATCGTGGGGACGCTTCACGACCCCGAAGGCCGGCTGACGTGGGCCATCAGCGACGTCTTCCAGCACGGCGGCAGGACGTTTCTGGGCAGCACTGACCTGAACTTCCTGCCCGTCCTGGAGCGGTGGGAGAGCTGATGACGGGAAACTAAACGTAGGCTCACTCGTTTTTTAAAAGGTTTTCTGGACGGTTTTCACGATCGAGCAGCTGTGAGGACGTTTGGATTTTATATTTTTAAGCTTTTTAGTCGACTGTCACCTTTTTGAAGCACGTGGCCGCACTGTGGATCGAAACTGGATCTTTTGATTTCCTGGTCACCTACTAACAACCTGAGAAGACTTTTTATCATCTTTTAGAAAAATCAAACTTCCATCTGCCCAAATAATGAAAAAACAACCATTTAAAGGAATAAAACTGATGCAGAAAAGACATGAAGTGTTAAAAATGACGATCTTAAACCACATCACACTCCAAAATAATGTGCAGTTAAGTTAAAATACTGAAGATGTGATAAATTCGTCACCGTCAAACTGGATAACGAGCTGCTTTTGGACTAAATGTGGCACTGAAACACTGAATCCATCAAACTTTCTTGAAACTGGAGTAAAACTTGAAACTTCAGCAGAGACACTCGATGTTAATATTTTTTTTCCAGCCAGACTCGTTAAAATCAACTAACTTTCTTTTTTATCTTAATTTTTCATTAAAATTTGGACTTTAAAAATGTCTGAAAGCAATTTTTGACTGTATATAACCAAATTTTGTGAAGTTAGATTGTAAAACAAATATATTAAATCTAAATTTCAGAGAGACTCCTGGTTCCTTTGTGGAAAAGATGAAACGTTTAATCGATGAATCGTTTTTTAACTCAATTTATACACTAAAATATACATTTTTTTAAACTAAATACTTTGACTTTGAACAAAAAACACATTGTTTGAAGACAAATGTTTGAAATATTATTTAACTATTTTCTCTCTTTCTTTTAAAAGATGAAAGATTATTGATTAATGCAGGAAATAAAAGTTGCAGCTTTCGAGAGAAGATACTGATTCCTGATGCAGACGACAGGAGTCCGTCTGACAACAGGTAAATATAAAATGACTTTATTTAACCATAACGGCCCCCACAGGTACCTGCAGGTGTAAAAGTGAGTCCATGAAGACTTTTACTGCAGGTAAAGAAATCATAACGTCTGAAATGTTTCATAAATTCAATTCGTAAACATTTCAATGTGTTTTTAAGCCTTTTAGTTGTAAAATTCTTTCATTTTAAACAGGAAAACCTATTTTATTTATATAGCAGTTTCCTAAAAACTAATTAAACTACATATATATTGATTGAGAGTATTAATTGATCGTTATTTAAAGCATAAAATTACACCTTTTTAGTCAAAATATTACAACTTTATTTGCATATTCTCTAATTTCTCTCTATATCCTAAAATCAGATGAAAAAGTAAATTAAGTTAAAAGTGTTTTGTTTAACTTTGCGGGAGCCTGTGTGATAGTTTGAGAATCTCTTTATTTGAACAAAAACACACGAGCCTAAAATACATCATCATCATCAAAAACTGCTCCGAATAATAAAACTAAAGGTTCAGAAAAACAAACAAATAAACATTTCTGACAGATTGGAAAGTGCATCAGTGAATCGAAACAAAGTGATCGGCTTCGAGAGGAAAAATGAAGTTTAAATCTGCGAGTCCTCGTGAGAAACTTTGAGAGGAAGAAAGAGCTGTGAACTGCACAAACTACGTTAGCAGTGGGACGAATGGAAAGCCGTTGATTCACAATAAACAGCCAGTTTATCTGCAAGTTTGTCAGTAAGAAAAATAATTCACAATCAGAATTAACACACACGAGAAAAAAAAAAACATTCAGTCTTTTACAACAAACGTCATGCAGATGTGCCGACTGAGACTTTCTGAACGTCCTCACGCTGCTTTTTAATACTCAGGAGTTTCCCTCAAAAGTCTCCAAATCAGATCTTTGGTTGGATGTTAATTATGCGTAAAAGATTTCAATTTAAAAATGCAGGTATCGTAAAGAAATACTCGCTGAAGGCAGCTTCGATTTAGGAAACATCAACCTCTGAAAATCTAAAATCCTTAAAAGATTTCTGTTTGTTTCTGCAACAGAAATTTCTCGTTGAAACAAAGAAAAAAAAATCAGTTCCCTTAAAGTTTGAAGGTCTCATTGAAAAATACATCAAATATAGATTATTCCTCTATTTTTATCGTTATTAATTGGCCTTTTAAAAGTTCTCACATCCAGCCCATAAAACATAAATTAACAAACCTCATCTAAAAGTGTTTTGTTTTGTTTTTTTGGCAATATTTATCTTCTATCTTTCTAAAATTACTGCTTCCTCCCTCCCTTTTCAGGAAGTTAATCTCTGTACCGAACCAATGCTTCAGATTTGGCTCAGTGAAATGCTACAGACATGAAATTATGAGTGAAACAGCTGATTTAAGCTGTCAAACACAGAATTTTTTTTTTCTGTCCACTTAAGTTGTGACTTAAAGTCGGTATGAAATGAACAACATGTGATGGATTTAAATCCAAACAGGAGATCAAATATGACAAAATATTTAACGTAAAGTATTAAAAAAAAAAGAAAGTGACGATTAATTTGAAATGTTTGAATAAAAAGGTGCTTTAAGGGCTCACAAACGAAATAAATCACTGAAATTAACATAATGTGACGCTGGAAACACGTAAAATGTCTGTTTATCTGCAATTGAATCAGATTTAGATATTTAAATTTGACCTGATTAAGTTATTTTTAATCACAAAAGTTTATACTGAGACCTTTTTTCCCCACTTATAATCCCTGTTTCTGTCCATTTTCAGTCGTTCTTCTCTTTTTGTGACAAATTACTTGAAACCTTTTGTCTGAATTAGTGTGTAGTTTTCTCTTTTCAGTGTTTTTAATAATAATATTTGTCATTTTTCCAGTATAGTGTTGTAGGAGTGGAAGCTAAACGTCGGCCTCGATCTCCGTCTGTCAGTAGGCACTCGTTTCTGTGAGACGTGTTGTCCGTCGGGCTGCGTGTTCGTGAAGTTCGACCTCCTGTAGGCGGCGCTTTTTTTTTCTCTGTTCGTCTTTTTTAAGTTTATTTCACGTACGATCAAATTTTAATTCTATCCTAGAAATATTTGCTCCATCACTTCCTCTGTCCCTCAAACGAATTCAAATGTGCCGCGTTAACGAACAGACGTCGTTGCAGGACGGCTTTATCGAACAGAAAATAACGTGATCGCAATTTTAACAGATCTGCTGCAGTCGGTTGGTCCTTCGTTAAATAATCAAGTGATGAAATATATATATATATACATATATTTGATGTTATCCGCTAAATCATTAATTGATAAAATACTGAATGGCTTCATTGATGATAAAGACAATCTCTAAAAAGTTCCTTCTTTCCATAATGTGACAATTCACCTGTTTTTATACACATTTTCTATTTGTGCATTAAAACAGACGAGTGAAAAGAAAATCTTTTTAGGGTTTTGTTTTTTTTTAGGTGGAAGTTGGTGTCTTGATGAAAATCTTGGACACAAACATGTTTAAATTTGCACCTTTTGTCAATTTGGCTGCAGCAGATTTAAAGTGTTTTGTCAAATTGGACCCTTCGAATGCATCAAATTACCATAGAAGAAGAGTAAATTAAAAAAAAAATCGGATCATTGTTAAATTTTCAACAGAGAACAAAAGAGACGCCATGAATTTCTAAGAAACAGGTCAAATGTGTCTTTTGATTTAAAGTTGATATGACTGCAAACATTCAGAGGAGTGTAAATACTTTCAGCTTCACCTACGGACAAACTCGCCGAACAGCAGCTCAAAGAGGAAGCTTTAAAGGTGTGTCCCGCACCCAGAGAGGCCTCCCGTCTCCACGGCAACACACCTATTCCCCAAAAAAAAACAAAATACGACCCCACCTGATCCCTTCTCCATCCGTCCACAAAGAGACTGGCTCAGGAGGCCTGAATATAACAAGGCAACAACATCAGGAAAGGCTGGATACAAAATACAAGACAGCCCTTCCTCTTCCTCCTCGTCTGCTCTTCTTACTTCATCTTCTGTCTGAGTCTGCTGAGCCGCCAGCTGTGGCTCGTAAACATCTGCCGAGGGTCAAACTTATACCTTAGAGCACGAAACAGAAGAGTTAATGTTCGACAAAATGTTGTTTCCAAACAGGATTTAAGAGTTTGTGTCCTAAAAAACTAATTACAGACAATTAATACAGTAAACTTCCAATTAATTGTTTTGTGTAACTAAAGAGTCTTTTAGTCAACTTATATTAAAAAAAAAGTTAAATTTGTTAAGCATACATACATAATGAATAAAAAATGAGTAAATATTTATTTAGAGGTTTTCTTGCAACATTTGTGTTCAGTTTTTGTTTGAATTGACTTTCTGTGACTTGAGCTCTTTACAAAATCTGTTTTTTTTTTGTTCAGTATTATTTCTTGTTAAAAAAAGTTCAAAATTCAGATTTTAATGAAGAAAATGTGGATGTAAATTGGGTTAGTTAAACTGCAGATGAACCATCTCTTGTTTTTCCTGCTTATTTAATGAGAATCTGGTGCCTCGTGTAGCATCTGATTTGAGCATTTTCTTTCTAACTGAAGATTTTAGACTAATATTACTTTTTGTGTAAGTCCTGGTGCTTTTCAGTGAAATAATCGAGCTCTGAACTCACCTTGGATCGTAGAGGCCGGGCGTCCGACACGACTGTCCAGCGCAGGACTGCAGCATCATCAGCCGATGGTTCATCTTCTCCAGGACTTCCTGGTCGATGGTCTTTGCGATGTTGGTCAGCTGGAAGGGGTCTGCTGTCACGTTGTAAACCTCTACAAACACCTACAGGGGACGCACACACACAAACAATGTCAGTCAGCTGAAACGATTATCAAACTGCACCTGAACAAACAAACACAGAAGCACTGCTGTTATTCTGGGTTTGACCACAAGATGGCGCCACACTTTATCGCTTAATCTTACAAAAAAAGTTCTAGCACATAAAAACAGGTGTCTTTATTCATAATCTTTTAAGTCAAAATGAAAAATAAGATTATAAAATGAACAATTCTCTGCACCTCGTTGTCGTCAAACTCGCAGTACTGCAGGTTGGCAGAGGGGGCGACGGTGCGCACACACGCGTAGGTGTTGTTGTACGAGTCCTCACACACACAGTCCGGGAAACACTCCTGAAAAAAAAACATAAAAGAAAGAGGTGAGTTTTTCTTTTCTTACTGCAGAGCTTCCTCCCTCCACAGGTGACGTTTGCGGTTTGCCGTCGTACCGACACTCCCGGGCCCAGCAGGGGGCAGGCGGGGTCCGACACGTTGCTGCCTTCTCCTTCGTACTCCACCAGGATGTCCGTCCTCCAGCTGCTGCTGTTCATCTTCCCTTCCTGGTAAAACACACAGATTTGATTTGTGCTTTTTCACCACCACGTCAGCATTAGTACTTTAGTGTTTATTAGAGGGAGTTCAGTTGCACCAAAATTAGTTTTTGTGTGCGTGAATATTTACATATATAAATAATTTCCTTTTATGTCTTTATTTTGAAAATCTAAAAATGTGTATTATTTGATTGTTTATTAAATTAAGAGATTTGGGTGAAAATCATTTGACACAATTTGCCCCTTTTAAAAAGCCCCTTTTGTCATAATTTGTTGTCAAGTTTCAGACTTAACTACCATTTTGTTTTCACTTTACAATAAATATTCCAATTTGATTTGAAACTAGAACAAAAGTAAAAAGCAACTCTCAAACCCTGAACAACTATTTAAACGTTGCATTACATCACATAATGCAGCTGCACATTCACATTGTTTTGCTGGACAGTCGAAAATGAATCTGCAGACTGTCAGCGTGATGTTGCATCTGTCCGTGATGATGATGAAAAAAAAAAAAAAAAAAGCTCAGCGGCCTCACCATCACCGGCAGGAAGGACATGCCGTCCATCTGCGTCTTGTTGACGTTGTAGCCGGCGATGTCGAGGATGGTCGGGCCGAGGTCGACGTTCGCCACCAGCATCTGAAAACGACACGAATTCATTTAGTTTATTTCACAGCAATGTTTTATACACATGCAGAAAGAAATTTACATTTTGATGTGACCTTCAGTCACATTAACATAATTTATTCTCCCCAATAACCCTGGATTTTTTTTTTGTCTTTTAGTCCAACACTTTGCATAAATAAGGTAAAATCTGTGTATTTCCAAGAGTTGAAATCTATTTTGAGCATCTGATTTTCAGTAACGAGCGCTCTTTAGGTCAAAATGGTTCATTTCTTCAGCAGTTTGGATAAAAAGACTTAAATAAATAAATAAATCTAAAGACATTTAAATATTTGTGATTTGTTTTGCTCTCCCATATCTTGTCCGACATGTTGTTTGTCCTGATTAATAACGTTTGATTCAGGAATGTTGTCTGATTGACTTGAATATATTAAGTTTTGAAGCTAAACTCGGTTAAATGATCTTGAATTAAATTAATTTGTCATTGAAACTTTGTGATATAAGTAAACAAGGATCAGAAGCACATAGATAATTACACAAACTAAATTCATTGCTCAGCCCGTTAAACAACTGAAAAACACATCAGCAAAGAACAGACGTCTATTTCTTAATTTCTAATGTCACAGACTGAAATACGTATTTAGGCCAGTCAGATAAATATGAAACAGCACAACTGATGTGACCTACAAACTACAACATACACGTTTAATCTTTTTTACTATAATAATCAGGTGTGTGTGTGTGTGTGTGTGTGTGTATACCTGGCTGGTCTGGTTGGGTTTGATGTTCGGTCCTCTGACCATGAGAGGAACTCTGATGTCGAATTCGTAGAGCTGCCGCTTATCCAGAGGAAGAGAAAACTGACCTGAAAAATGACACAAGAAACACTTAAAAACTCAAACAAAGCTCCAAAAATGTATCTGTGGACAAAGTTTTTATAAACAGGAGCTAAAAGATTATCTTCTACACGTGATGATGTGTGAGGTCGTACCTGTGTGGTAGCCGTTGTCGGACGTAAAGAAGACGTACGTGTTGTCCAGTTCGCCTCTGACCTCCAGGCTCTTCACTATTTTCTCCACCAGGTCGTCCACCGACAGCAAAGTTTGCCACCTGCAGGCCGAGATGATCAGCGAGAAAGACGAGAGGTAGTAAGAGGAAGATGTGAAGAGAAAGCAGAAGAGCTGAGGAAGAGAGAGAAAGAGAAAGAGGAAGACGAGGAGCGACAGACTGACCGTTTCCTGAAAGCATCATCCAGAAACTGAATGGAGGAGTTGCTCATGGGGGTTTTAGCCTGTCTGATCAGCCAGTGTTTGTCCTGAAAGGAGACAAAAGAAAAGCAAAGTTCTCGGATGCTTTTTGGCGACGTCGAAATGAGCACAGAGGGCGTTAAATGAGACGTCGAACCTTCCCGTGGACGTTGAAGTTCGGGTCTCTGGGAGCTTTGGTGCTGTTGAAGCTGTTCTGGTACTGAGGGGCCGCCGTCCACGGGGAGTGGGGGGCCGGCGTGGAAACCATCATGAAGAACGGCTGGTAGTTGGATTTATACTGGAGGAAGTCCAGAGACATGTTGGCCTGAGAGAAAAGAGAGAAAAAAAAGTGCATCAGTTGCGGGATGTAGCTAAGTATATTTATTTTACATGATTATTTTCTTTTTATGCAACTTTATATTTCTATTTTACTCTTAATCTCATAGGGAAATATTGTAGTAATGTCACAAAGCTCTTTTTCTTGAATGTTTACACATAGATATCACAGGACAAACATGATAATCTTATAGACCATGATGCATTGCTGCAGATGAAACTAGCCAACAGTATTTAAAGTCGTTCAAATGAGCTCAAATTGAAAATGATCCACATTAATGCAGCAGGAATATTAATCCATAAACATCAGATAGAATAGCAACACACTTTACTGCTCTAGTGCAGGACGTTTTTAATTTTTGCATTTTTTGTGAACTTCCAATCCAAAAAACAGACATAATTTTAATTCTTAAAAGAAAATAATTGCAAAATATATTATTTCTTGATATGCTTAAGTTGCAACACGACATTTTCTTTACCTACAAAGTGCAAAAAATAAGTTGTGTGCAATTATATCAAACGTAAGATGTCTCACCAGGACGTCAGTCAGATAATCTTTGCTGTAGTCTGCTCCGTGTTTCTGAGGCTTTCCGTTCACTGACAGAGTGTAGTTGTAGTATTTAGAGTTTTTCTCCTGAAAAAAAACACAACAACTTTAACTAAAAACTCAACAAAACTCATTTTTTAGTAGATGTGTAAACCAATCATGTTTTTTATTTTCTTGTTAAATGTTTTTTTTTGCTTTAATGAAACTCATTTCAGCACGTACTCGCTGTTTTTAAAGCTCCTCACCGGGTGTGGCGAACGAGCCGATAACAAACCTTAATGTCAGATTCATCACGGTCACATGTATCCGACACATGACCTTACACCAGTTTTTAAATCTCCACGCTTCACGGTGGCTGTTCCTCAGAATCAGGTTGTTTTAAAAGATACTAAACCCAAAGAGGGGCCTGAAGTCGGGGTGAACCTCTAAACTCTGCAGAAATCAAATAAAGTGCGACTCTCTTGTGTTTCGAAAAGCCGGCGGGTCACGAGTCCAGCCTCTCACATCGGTGTTTGTTCAGGGGCAGTGAAGATAAACTAGTCTGCGCTGCGGACGTGACCTCCACGTAATGACTCCTGCAAACCAGATACAGACACGCAGCAAACTCAAGAAAATCTAATTTTAGCCTATTTATTAGTCTGGCTCCAGTCACATGACCACATAAACTACAGAGGCAACAGAGATGAGCTAAAACCTCGTCTGTAAACATCAGTACTAAACAATACGTATAACGAGGGTCAAACAATAAAAAGCATCAGATTAATGTTTTTAGATATTCAATATTTCTCATGAATTTTGTCATTTGTGTGTAGAAAGTGTTATAATCCACTACTAGGCTTTTATTTTATTCTTTTAAAAACTCTGACACAACCTTTATTCCATCATAATATACTAAAACGATCAGAAGAGGAAAGATTATCACTGTTTTATGCATATTGTCTACATTAAAGACCACTAGAAGACCAATATTGGCCTTAAGATATTGAATGCAGGAGGAATGTGAGAATAATTTGTGCATTTTTGCTTTCACTCCCTGTAAACGACTTGAAAAGTGACATATTGTCACAATGTTTTAGAAACGAGCTGAGCTGGATGTGGATCAGTAAGAGGTTCAGGACCAGTTTAAAGGCTAAATGCTGCTGTTTTAATGGTGATCTGTGGCTGAAAAAAGTAAAAGTTCAAGTCTTACCAGTCCGACCCAGTAACTCCAGCCTGGAGGAACGTGCTCCACCCCACCAGCCTCCGAGTGCCCATACTGAAACACACAAACAGCATAGTATAACAAAACAGTATACAGATAAACAATTAAAAAGCTATACTATACATGTGTTACTGTAGATTACAGTGTATAAATGTAGTGAGAAAAACCAGATCACACACAGTTTAAATCAGTCTGATCATCAATTTCACCATAAAAACAACAGAATTATTATGAATTATTTTCATTATTTGCTTTTTAGATCTCACAGTGAATGTTTTCTACTTTCTAGAACACAGTTAAAGTAAAATGTGATGTATTTAAAAAGAAATAATAACAACCTTAAATTGACCTGCTTAATGTCCACCGTTAAACTGTAAAGGTTAACCTCAGATTGACTCTGTAGTGAGATGGGGTTATCTATAAATATCAGTACATGGAAAGATAAACAGAGGGCAGCTGAGGCTGGTGGGAATTTCATTAGCTTTGTAGGAGTCTGCTCATCAACCAACATATGGACGAAATTTAAATTCTGTCCTGATGATGGCGCTATAACAAAGGTCACTGAAAACTACCACCTCTGGAGCCGTGACGCTAACATGACTGATGAGATGTCACATGTCAAGTTTGCTTAACTTTAAAAGGTCACTGGTCAAAAGGAGAAAACAGCGTGACAAGATTTTTCGGTTCTCAACATCTCAGTTCCACATTTCTGTCCATCACAAGGGTCGACGCAACCTCGGCTGTCAGACTTTATCACGATGTTCAAACGCATGACGGCACCACTTGTGACTTTTTCCGCTATTAACAATCACCTGAAGTGTCGACTTTCAGTTTGAAGTGGTACAAAGTTACCACACAGATCGTCCCTTTGAATGCATTTTTCTTTTACGTATCGAAGTTCAAAGACGATTCATCGAATAATCCGCCAGTAAAAAACAGCAGTTAAGCTTCAGTATTGACTGATGCTTCCGTACACGCTGATGTATGGGCGAGTTCATGAACAACAGGAAGTCTGTTTCCTTTGATATGCAATTAGCAGATGCAAACAAATTAAAGCATAATGGGAATTTATTTTCAACTTCCTCCTTTCCTTCATTTTTTAAAATCATGAGCAGTTAACAGTAGCTCTTAAAACACTTCAGCATCTACAAAATGAGGATTTGACCTCTAATGGCTGCATTTAATTTCATGTATCATCACAAATGATAGATAGATAGATAGATAGATAGATAGATAGATAGATAGATAGATAGATAGATACTTTATTGATCTCCACGAGAA
>JBAJHX010000002.1:2976786-3072400 GCA_037176925.1 Amniataba percoides | reverse complement strand
GATAGATAGATAGATAGATAGATAGATAGATAGATAGATAGATAGATAGATAGATACTTTATTGATCTCCACGAGAAATTTACAATGATCAAAAATTGAAGGAATTTCAAAGCAAAAAAACAGTCTAAACCAGTAATAAGCCTGGAAACACACATGGCGCTCTGTCGTCTCTTACCTGGTTCAGGTATTTCCCGGCGAAGAAGGTCTGGTAGCCGCCGTACGTCTTCAGCAGGGCGGGGAAGGTGTGGGCCTCCTCGCTCTTCTGCCAGGCTTTGCTGCTGCAGTTTCCCTCCAGCGTGTTGTTGATGACGTGGTGGTTGTGGGGGTATTTCCCCGTCAGGATGCTGGCTCGACTGGGGCAGCACAGCGGGCTGGCCACAAACTGGAGGGGAGACGCGTCAGCGAGAGGACACAGGATGTTTTGCTGATTTAAAATGGTGATGCAGGCAGTTGCTAAGTGACTGGGTGACATTTAAACTGGACTAAAATCTCATTTTTCAGCCCTGATGAGACATGAGGACAGTGAGGGAGGACATAATGATACTTACAGCGTTTGTGAATGATATCCCTGCATCACCAATCAGCTTTTTGGTCTTGGTTAGAGGACTCTGGAAGGAGGAGATTAAATATTTCAGATGTTTATCTCGCGAGTGACATTAACTGAAGAGTCATTTGCTGCACTAAAACATCCTGAATTTGGGAAACAGGCTCCCTTTTTTTTCCTCCTAATGGTTGTCAACAAATCAAGATTTAGAGATGAGGCTGCGTCTCTGTCTGACTGCCGTCATGACTAAGCTTGTTTTCCACGAAAGCACTGAATCGGTACCGAACATGGTCGGTTATGGTGTCCTCTCATGAAAAAGAGCATAAAGAATACAAGTCACGCATAACATGACCGTGCATGTGATGCATAATTCATACAAGGCTGGATCACGTGTTTCTGGACAAAATGGAGTACCTGCCCCCCATAAGACTGTCTGATTATTCAGTATTTAGAAATAAAAACAAAAAATATATTAATTTCACTTGTTGCCTTTTAAAATAACGTCCAGTTCGACTAGTAGGAATATTTCTGAACTGAAGTATATTATATTGTGTGCAGTTTTTCATATTATGCTTTAAATTATATCAATTTGAGAAAGCTAAAACTATTTGAAATGGTCACCACCTCTTCGTGTGAAATGAAAATAATCAGCACATTCATTAATAAAGAAAATAATAATTAGTTACAGGAGTACTTGTGGCAGATTTAAAGATGCCTATTAAAATTTATTAGTTAAGTGTTACTGAATTAGTTTTATCAGAATAATTAAAGGTGACACCATTCTGATTAATTTGAGATATTTAATCATTATTTCAAATTAAATAAGTTATTATTTTGATACACAAACTCATTTTTCTCTCTATAAATATTTTTCATCTGTTCACACCTGGATCACAGATTAAATTTGCAGATATTTGAATGGAGTTTGGTGGGTAGTAGTTGCAGACTGGGGGGTGTTTGCAGAAAACTGTGGGGGCAGATTGGACTGGATGATAATGGATGCTGACTCTGCGACATGCCTACATGATGAATCAAGAGGGATGTGAGCAGTCAGCTTCACCAAATTGCATTAAAAGTCTCATTTAAATAAATTAATCAGGTTATTAGGCTCATTAGCTGTGAATAAAAACTACGTGGAACTCCTGAAACGTAAAAACACGTTAAATAAAAGCACAAAAAATGAGATTATTCACTCACCAGCCCCCCGATGCTGATGTCCAGGTCGTCGGTGAGGATTAAAACGATGTTTGGTCTCCGGTAAGATTTGGTAAACACGGCGCTGCTCAGCTGGCTGCACAAAGTGACGCAGATCAACACACAATTCAATAAAAAGAGCGAGGACGAGCCATTACAGCCCATTTTTATAATCTAATCACAAAGCACCGAGGCTGTGCGGAGCTGTTACGAGCGTGAAATCTTGTCAGTAAGTCCTCCAGAAGGAAAAATAGCCCGAGAAAGGAGGCTCGGCCCCGTTTTTCACTTCGCACAACACTTCCTGGTTGTCCGGGTCACGTGTTCCTCGACTACGGAAGCCCGAATCAGCTGATTTGAAGGAGCCTCAGCATGACTCATGATGAGAAGCAAACTCACTCAGGTTTGTTTTACATTTTATTACGACTTTGTTTTAATTAGTCTGTAATGTCACAGTAATAACGGAAAAAACATATATATAATTCTAAATATAATGTAATATAATATAATATAATATAATATAATACAAACAACTATTATTATATGTAAAAAAATATGTGTTTATACAACTTTATTATTGTGCTCATATCTTTTATATCAAATTGTAACACTGTGATTTGTCTGTTTTTATATGTTTTATTTGTCCACTGCATGTTTGGCAACCCTCCTCAGTTGCTCTTCTTGTTTTTAAGGGGTTTTTTTCCAGGGAGTTTTTCCTCTTTTCGAGTCAAGCATTTGAGGACAGGGTGTGACATAAATTCTACAGATTGTAAAGCCCCTTGAGGCAAACTGTGATTTGTGATACAGGGCTGTACAAATAAAAACAACTTACTTGACATTTTATGTGGCTTTTAGGGCTGCATCTATCTATCTAATTTAACTGATTAAAGGTGCAGTCTGTGATTCTGGAGAATGCTGATCAATCTCCATTCAGAAAAACAAATTTACCACCAACCACCATAGAAATAGATATTGATTATTTACTCAATAAACAAAGAGAGATGTCCCACTCAGCTTTATTTGTGAGTGAAGACATGAATGAGGGAAAACATGAACAACAAAAATGTTAAAATAACATAAAAGTATTAAGATACTTCATAAGGTCTAATATTTGCTGTGGGCCAAGTTTATTGACATGTTTATGCTTTCCAGTGGTGGATCATAATTAAGTACATTTAGTCAAATTCAAATATGAGGTACTTTTATTTCTTATCTTGAATAGCTTTTAAGTTCGGACTGTTTCTTGGACAAAACAAACATTATAAAGGCATCATTTGGGTCATTTTAACAGCATTTATTACCATTTTTACAATTTTTATAAACTAAACAATCAGTCGATTAATAAAGAACATAATCGACAGATTAACCCAGAATGAAACAATCAAGCTTTAGCAAACTAATCAGTAAAATCCTGTTTTTATATGAATGCATGATTAATAAGTAATATGAGAGTTTTTCTGTTTTGGGTAGTTTTAATACTTTAATTACATTTCTTGGTAGTACTTACATACTTTTACTTAAGTAACATAGAGATTATTTTTACAGTGTGGTAAGAGTACTTTTACTCGAGTAAAGTATTTAAGTACTTGGTTTAGTTGTTTATCACATTATAATGTTTAAATATAAGCTGTAAATGAACTTCCGTTGAAGTCTACCTGCCGGGCGCTGATTGGTCGGTATTCTTTTGGCTCTCCTGTGATTGGTCGATCGGCAGGCACCTGTCGCGCGACGTGAAGAAAGTTCGGCGGCCGTTGAGAAGTTTGGCAGAGTGGGCTGACCCATTGTTCGATCCCGGAGGAGGGGGGAGAGCCGTATTTGGAACACTCAGGAAGGAAAGCTGACAGGCTGGATTCCACCTTTAGGAGGGGAGTGAATGGACTGCTCCAGGAACTATCCTCCTCGAGACGCTCAAAGAAAAGTTTTAACGTCAGTTAGGAAACGGAAGAGGACACCTGCGCCAACATGGAGTCAGTTTGAAGAAGTTTTACGGTTATTTAAACAGGAATAAATGTCGTCGGAGGTGAAGTTACACGGGAATGAACTTTTGGAAGTTGACATATGCGACAGTGGCGTTTTTGTCGACGCCGCCTTCCAGGTCGAGCTGTCCGGCTTCCAGGAGCGGGCGATCCCCGCCGAGCCTCCCGCCGACACAACATCTCCTCCGGGGCTGCGGGTCTGCTCCGGACCCGGCGACCAGGCCGACGACAGCGCCTCCGAGTCCCGGGGAGATGCAGCCAGAGCCCCGAGGACCTCCTCCATCGTGGACTGCCTGCTGGTGGAGCTGTATGAGACCTACACCGGCGGCAGCAGGAGAAGCGCGGACAGCTGGGACAGCTCCACCGAGGCGTCCGGGTCAGACGCCTTCCTGGGCCGCAGCAACTCTGGGTCCGGCTTCCTCCAGGAGCTCCAGGAGAAACACACCCGCAGGCATCAGATGAACTACCTGGCCCAGAAAGGTGAGGGGGGGCAGCTGTTCCTCATTCCAGGCCAGGTGTGAGGACCCTTGAGGCAAACTGATATGTAATATAGGGCTGTACAAATAAACACAACTTGACTAAGACTTAATTCAGAAAACATGACTTTTAGTTGATAATAATGATAATAATAACTATGAAAACAATAAAACATAAACAAAGCCTACTGCCACCAAATGCCATGGCAATATATGTTCATTGTTTTCTCTATAAACAGCCAAAATATAAAACACACGTATAGTTTTGTTGTCATTGACATTGCTGCCATATTTATGTCTAATTTAGATGATATTATCATTAAACAGTAGTAAACAATAAAAAATGCCCATCACAATATATGGTGACCTCATTAGATGTCTTGATTTGTCCAATCAAAGGCCAAATTCTCAAAATTTTATATTTATTATAATGCAAGAGCAAGAAATGTGTGACATATTTTCATATTAGTGCACCTGGAACAAGTATGTGAATTCTTGCTGGAAACATAAGTTATGTGATTATAAAAGAGTTGCCAATTAGTTTTCTGGCAATCAATTAGTCTACTAATTGATGTGGCTCACGTTGCTTTCAAGCCTTTAAGGTTGCTTTACAAATATGAAAATGAAGTGAGATGCCTTAAAAAAATTGCAGAACGAGCAAGACTGATAAATTATCGAAGCTCTGAACTCAGATAACAAGCTTTTAAAAAAATGTATCTTTTCTTTTCATGACACTTTATATTTTTACTCCTTCACAATTCAGAAATGTACTTTCTTCTTCACTCTAGTTATTTGACAGAGTGATGATATGATACTGGTGTCCAATATTTGGGACAGTTTAAGGTATAAATTTATAATTGTAAGTTATTTTAAATGTTATATAAAATGTGCCCAAGAGCCTCATGTTGGTCTAATACATGAGTATAATTTTGGAAACACTTTATAATGACGTAATTTGTTTTTAAAGTGACAACACATGCATCTTTCTAAGTATGTTTTTCTCTGTGAGACTATGTTAAAATGATGATTATCAGTCTGCAAATAATCAGTGTCACAGCAACATGTGCATGTGCAAACAGTAATCCACCATATCATATCTCCATCATATTTACTGAAGGTTGTCCCAAAAAACTGACTTTATTCAGTTAAATATGTTCAAGATCTACATTTCAGTGCTTCAAGTAAGACAAATGTTTAGATATGTCAAAATATTTGTGGGGTTTCCTCATAGTTTAATCTGCAGTTTTGGTAAACAAGCCCCCCCTGTGGTCAGAGAAGTTACTTATATTAAAGGTATTTGCATTAAACACAGTGATGGAAAGTAACTAAGTACATTTACTCAAGTACTGTACTTAAGTATGACACTTTACTTTACTTTACTATATACTCCTGTAAGTATTTTGTGATACTGAATACCAATAATCACTGTTTTACTCTTTCAATAACACTTTTAAAATCAGTCTAACATCTTCTTTGCTGTGTTTATCTCATTGAGCACGAGACAATATGAACAGTGAATTTTATTATAACTTTGACAAAGATATCTGATATCTGATCTTCTTAATAAGGTTAGTTGATAGCAGATGCATCCCTAAAGAATATACCTGTGAATAGCCTCGTGGTGATGATAATTAGAGGAAATAAACGACCCCTCCTTTTACTTACAGTTTACATTTACAGTATTGTTTTTTGAGAGTGGGCAAACAGTAGGGGAGAGATTTCACAACATTTCAACATTATTCATTCGATCTATTAAAGGAGGAGTGTCTGTCAAAAAATGGTATGTGCCTTTTTTTAAAAAAAAGTGTTTATCAAGCTGTGTAGCCGGACTGTCTGAAGGTATTGACGGTAATCTGATCGTCTGACGAGCGCGCTGACAGCCGTGCGTTTAAGTTTACTTTGAGGACCATTGTTTCAAACGTTAAAGAGGAATCCAACAGGCCCACAAGCTCGGTGTTTGCCTTCGACACACACGAGGCTCGGTCAGGTTAAACAATGCAGTGAGCCGCCACTCACGAAGAGGAAACGATCATGATAACAGCTGAGACACGTGAGTGCATCAAATGAGTTTAGTCTGGGATTTTAGAGCAGGTCCCCTTTAATAAACGTACGAATGTAGTGACCAGCCTGCAGTGTGATTATGAGACAGGAAGCTTCTTTGTGTTTGACTCTGTTTGATTAAATGTCCATTAAGGAGACTCTGCCACCTACTGGGTGCTCTCTGTAGGTGACTGAAACCTTAATTTATCACTTATTTTGATCTAATAGATTGTTGTTTAGTCCTTAAAATGTGAAATTATATGACAGATTTCTATGCAAAAAGGGTGTGTGCTTCTTTTTGTCTATTTAACACAATTTTATTTAATCTGTAAAATGTCTGTAAATGTTTGACAGCTGGGTTGTAGGAAAAGCACAACTTGAATAATACGTTAATTTACACATTTTGGCAGGTTTAAGCATCATCTTCTCTTTTTAATTAAATATATAAATATATAAAACCCACACTCTTGAAGCTATAATGAGAAAATATGTGGTTTTCTCCATCTAATTAAGTATTTTTAATAGTTATTGTTTGACATTGCAGTGTTTATCTCGGATAGTCATTTCACTTCAGTTATCAGTTATTATCGGCGTTTCACAGCTTTGAGCTGTTTATTTTACACTCTAGAAAAAAATGAAATAACAAAAAGAAACAAACTGTCTCTTTCTCAGATTTGCATCACCTCCAGTTGAAAATAATTTTTTCTTCAGCCTAAAACATTTTGTCTCCATTAATTGAGAGCAGGGTTAGTGTGTGTTTATGTGGGGCGGCGTTCTGGTTTTCATTTCCAATTAGCCTGCAGCTTGGAAAACAAATGAACGATGGTGATATTCTGATCTGACTGTGGGGCGCAGACTTCATCTTAAACTATATTGAGTCGCTTTATTTAGAACACATCACATTTTAGACAGACTTGAATAAAGCATCAGTGTCCTGTGAGAACAAACATGGAAATGAGTGTGTGTTAGAAACATCAAATAAATATCTTACACATATTTGGTTCAGCTGCATTTCTTTGTGGATCTTCGAGACAATATTAGCTGGAACTAACTAATGAAAAACGAAAGCAACTGTGATTTAACATGCACATATTTGCGGTTGTATGTTTTCCTTTTCAGCCCCGGAGGAGCTGCATTCGATCATCCAGGAAGTCAGATATCGTACAGGCCTGCAGTCAGCCAAGCTGATTCGCCAGCTCAGGAGACGGGACCGACTTTGCCACAAACTGCAGAAGAATTACGACATTATCACAGCGTGCCTTCAGGCCGTCTCACAGAAACGACGTAAGAATTACACAGTTCTCCTTTTGTTGGATATTAAAACAGACCGGCCTTGAGTAGATGGTGTTACAGGATGTGTGTTTTATTGTGAAATGATGTTGTTTGTATGATTTATGAACATCTTAAATGCTTTAAACGCCAAGACTCTACTTGCCCACAACTTCAATCAGGTAAGTTCAAAACCATGCCTGAACATATTTATGACTCAAAAAATGATTTGTGTGCTTCCTCTTTTTCTGACTAATTTGGGTTCTTTGAGGGAAATTGCAAAACAAAACACACAGCGCACATATTGTTACTGGAAATCAAATTTTGTTTTTCTGTTCTGTGTAATACCATGAAATGTGCAGTTTAGACCAAACAAAGCGAAAAAAAGAAAAAGAAAGATTCCTCACATGTAGTTGTAATGATTTGATGTGTTTTTACAGATATTTGAATCTATCAAATCCACAGTAAATAAGCACAACAATCAATACAACACTTGAAGATAGGTAAATACTTGTATAAGATACTGTAGATTTACAGGCTTGTACACTGTCCTAGTTGTCATATCACATGTTGTATGAAAATAGGTTTCTGATTTCCATAATGGGCTGTGACATAGAGCCAAAGACGAGCTGCATGTGGGAGTAATATATTCATTTTCATATCCAAATCTCTCTGCTCTTCCACTCTAAAAGAGCCTGTAAAATAATTTAAATTCTGCTGACTGTTCTTTCACGTAAGAGATGTTTGGAGACATGGCTTACAAAAATATTTTTTTCCAGGAAAGAGATTGTGGATT
Organism: Amniataba percoides; assembly: GCA_037176925.1. Lineage (NCBI taxonomy): Eukaryota > Metazoa > Chordata > Actinopteri > Centrarchiformes > Terapontidae > Amniataba > Amniataba percoides. Next base: position 3,064,108 of record JBAJHX010000002.1, on the reverse strand, counting down.
AAGCTTCATTCGATATTTGAAATTGAATATCCTGACTATTCTAATCAGGAGATGGCTCCGAATATGAGCAAATAACAAGAGGGCTAAATCCCTGATGCTAAGCAAGATCTCTCTGCAATCTCTTGACATTCACTTCTTCACATAGTTATATTATCAGCTTTTTATTCTCATAATGAAAACAGAGAAAGGATTCTCTCAACAGGTGCATCGAGTGGTTCAGTTTTGGAGTCTGAATTTGGGAATCAGCAACGTGATTGAAGACATTTGGATCTTAAGCTCTTATTTTGTTTTGATTAATTATTCTTTTCTGTCAACATGCAGCATGATGGCTCACGTGGAGGTAGAGTATTCAATAATACAGTGTTATATTGTCAGTATAGCTGATATTTCACACAGCTGCAGGCTCTCTGCTGCCACTTACACACCTGTGAACATAAAAACAGTCCTGTGGAGACAACAGAATATGTGCACTCATTCAAATTTCATGTTTATGTTAGGATATGTAGAGATTCAGCAAACTCTCAGTAATGTTAAAGGAAACTTCTGCTTTTCTTGAAAGCTGCATTCATCTTATAAACATATTACTGATCTCCATTTATGTGCAAGACTTTATGAAGCCTGAATATCGTGATGGAAAACAGCTTAAAGTTTTTAAGAGACGGGATAATTGATCATGATGGTTATGGACATTATCATCAAAGCCTTTTTTTATTCATCATCCAGCCTGTGTGCAGATATTGATTCTGAAGGTCATTAAGGCTGGATGTCTTTTCCATTTAGGAAGCACTCACTGTACCTGCAGGACTGAATCATAAAATCACACATCATCGGCTTTAGATCGTGAACGTCATTTCTTTAATTGCTCTCCATTTTTTTGAGGAAGCTGTTTGAAGAAGGTGACGGTGCAGAATCAGTATGTCCTCATTTTTAGGGTTTGTACAGTTTGTCGCTTTGTAGCTTTTAGGTAAAGATGTACTGGTACATTTCTTGAGTTAAGCAGTAAGTAAGACTGCAGGAAGAAGAATTATGGATGTATCGCCCTGTCTTTGCAAACATTTTAGCCCTTAAAAATGTGAGTATGGATGTTTAACTTAATTCATTAATAGCCAGTTTAAAATCAGTTATTTAATTTCCTACATCTTCAGTGGCTAAACTGGAAAGTGGAAAAATCGCTTCTAATTCATTTTCAGTTGTTGCAGCTGCACTAAGTTGTTGAAATATAAAATTTTTCACCACATCTGCAGATGAGTTCAGAGCAGTAGTTGGTGCAAAAGGTAAAAGTTGCAGTACAACTGTGTAAGTATACTTTATTGCAGGTGAAAGTCCAGCAGTCAGTTATTTAAGGAAAATACACACATTTAACCATCAAGTAAAAAATATTCATTTAAGCAGAATGACTCAGTCATTTAAACATAATTGGATTATAACCCAATCGTGTCTCTGAGATGTAGTAAAGTTGCATGAAAGAGAATATATCAGTACAATATGTACTAATGAGAATAGCAGGTAAAGAGTCCAATAATATTGATAATCAGTCAGTCATTTTAGTGTGAATCTACTGTATAGGGAAAAAGTAGATCAATAAATGAATCTGTGAATTTAGAATACAAGATTTTTCGTCGTCGTGATAGATTGTTAAAGGGAACAAAAAAACATTTTCTCTCTTTCTTTTCATTTCCTCTCCTCTCCTCCAACATTACCTCACCCTTCTCTATCTCCTCCCCACGCGTCCCTCCGTCCTACCGCATCCCTCCATCCTTTGCGCCTCCTCCCGGTGACGCCAAACCGGAGGAGGATGAGGATGAGGAGGTGTGCAGCATCAGCATCATCAGCTCTCCCCCTCAAACACAGCGGCTATTTTTGACTCTGGTTTCTGCACAAACGGGAGGCTGGATCGAGACGTGCTGGAGGTTTCTGATCCTGAATGAATCAGCCTGCATGAATCTGCAGCCCGCGCTGTCACCGGAGGAAATCAGCCTGATCGACTCATTTTTAACGCGCGTTTAAAGGAGCAGCTTCCGCCGCGATCATCCCTCCATCGGTGATGAAGACTCACAGGGAGGATTACTGAAGCGGGGCAGAGAAATGAGCTGATCTGAAAGCGGTTTGATTTTTTTTTTCCCTCCTCCCCGATGAGGCAGGAGCGGCTCCCCTCCGCCGGCAGGAGGCCGAGGGCGGGCGTCAGGCAGCGGCAGCAGGGCTCGGGAGGGGTCGGTAACATCATCAGCAACGTCCTGAAGAAACGGAACGGGATCTCCAGGAGTGCACCCAGACTGCTCTGCACCTTAGAGCCAGGTGACCCCCCCCCCAAACATCCGGGTCTGCACGGCATTGTCCATCCTTTAGCTTTAAACAGCATTTGCAAGAGTGTGTCAGTGAGTCAGTTTGGCAAATAATATGTAAGCTCATAGTCTTACAGGTGCACATTTTGCAGCATGTTGAGCTAATTGTCTCCTTTTAATTAGTAAACAACAAGAAATATGTCTGATTGCGTGCAGCAGCTTCATGCATTTTAAATGCAATTGTTACATATATTGTCAAAATATATTAGATGATCAAAATGTTGGCTGTTATACCAAACTCTCATGCATCAGGCATAATTTTGATCCGAGCCCCAGTAAGCCCCCTATAAGTGTATAGACCACCAGAAAGTGGTAATGGTTTGCCTTATGATTATTTTTATTGTTGCTTTTCTTATAAAATGCTAACATGTAAAATATTACATCAGCTAAAGCTGCAGGACACAAACCAAGTAGATGAATGTTGAGATATTATTTTAGTCACTATGTAAGCTCATAGTCTTATATTGTCACATTTTGGAGCCTACTGATCTAATAGTTTCCTTTAATTAGTAAGTAAGACAGAAAATGAAAGTATAAACATTCACAGTATTGCAGCATTGTTTACTTTAGTCCCATGTAAAGTGATAGACCACCAAAAAGTACGTAACCACTTTTGTCAGCGGATAAAGTACTACTTTCTTTCAAAGTGATGGTTCAAGTTTCATGAAAGACCCTAAAGGTGTCAGATGAGCTTATTTTCTCCACAGAAGCATTGAACCTGATTGAATAATAATCTGAAATCTAATTATGAGAGCACACAGGGCTGGTTTCATAAATCTAATGATGACCAAATATCTGAGGAGGTCTCAGTTTACAGTCATTAGATATGTGAGATCCAGATTTCTCTGCGATGTTCTGTTAAGATGTAAGGATCAGCGGTTAAAATATTTCCCATAAGGTCCCAACAAAAGCTTTCATCTTGTGAGTAAAGCAGTTTCCATCTCTGCTTCCTTCCTCCAAAGGTGGAAAGTGACTGAGTACATTTACTCAATTACTGCACTTGTACTTTACTTGAGTAGCAGTTACCTTCCTCTGCTGCTATTTTATACAGTTCAAAAGTAAATATTGTAGTTGTTACTCCAATACATGTTTAGTTTCTGGTCGAGTCAGATGAGTAAAACAAAATAGAATCAACAAATAAAACACTACCAGCAGTGAGTATTCTCACTGCTGGTAGTTTTACTTAAGATGTGAGTATTGCTTCCACCACCTGTTCCTCCCTCCCTTCCTTCTTTCCTTCCTCCATTACTCTCTTTACATCCTGTAGTCTGGTTCATTTCATTACCTTCCTCTCTGGGCAGATTAAACTTTCTCCCCTTGTACTAAATTGTGGCCTGGCCTCAGTAAAGTCTCCAACCTGTCGTTCAGTCGTCGCTTTGTGTCAGTTGCGTGGCTCTAATCTGTCACAGGGAGGCAGGAGGGGTTTTTTTTCATTGTTAATCCTTCAGAGCTCCGACAGGAAACCGCAGAATAAAGCGGCGTTCATCCACAATGGCGGCAGAGGCGGAGCACGCAGGTTAAACACACGTTTTATTTTCTCTCAGGGACTTTTATTGAAGTGGAAACGATTTTCTTAAATTATTATTATCCATACTTGTGGCGGGACCGGCCGCTGTGTGACAGAGTGACCGAGCAGAAGACTCTTCCGCGGGGGAGAGGGAGGAGAAATGGCCGCTGTTTGGTCCAGAAAGATTTCATGCTGCTTAAATTCAACTTTCATTTCCGTTTTATCCTCCGGGATAAAAAGGACGGGGGAGGTTATCCTACCCCTCAAAATACTCCCTAAAGATTTTGGCGTGTGTGTGTTCAAAGAGATTTGACACCGTTTTTCCGGTCAGGCGGATTCAGCACCACACGGAAATGGACAGCGACTCTTCAGGGAAGCGTCAGCTCGCCAAACTCCGTTAAAAAAATCGATGATTTAACATCAATATTATCATCTTAAATATACTGTTTTTTTCACATTATATCGTGCGATAGGTTTTAATATAGGTATTTATGATATGATATTCTTATGTGCTTTCAATCCGGGTTTTGATATGCGATAAATTATTAACTAATGTCAGTTTATTGAGCCTTATATGAGCGAAAAAAGTCTGCCACAGTTCAGTTCAGCATCTGTAAAGGTCGTTTTTCAGACTTGTTATAGGAAAAACTTGACTTTTACAGAAGTCATCCATGTTTTTCTCAAACACTTTGGTTCTCATGATTTTTAGTGTTGCTTTTTCTCATAAAGCAGCTGGATACAGTCTTCTTTAGGAAATAAATAAAGCTGGTGGCCTCAGTTTAAGATGTCCAAGGTTTTGCAGCCAAATCCTAAAAGTTTTAGGGTTTTTGAGTTTTAGTTTGAGACAAAGTGGAACAAACCTGGTCTCAGCATAAAATCATGAACCAGTGGTGCAAAACAACTGTACAGACTAGTATTTTGAAGCATATTTACCCAGTTGTTTCATGTTTTTTGTAGTTAATGATATTTTGATTCACTGTCTGAAATTCTTGTTTTCTCTCATTTTGGTACGAAAGAAATAAGGTTATCTTGCTAACATAAATTCCTCCTTAGCTTCCCTTTTAATTTTCAACAAAAACTTTCTGCAGTACATCCTTCATGAAGGTCATGATGTTCAGGTTTTGTTGAAGCTGTCTCAAGAGGTGTTGAGTCATCCTTATGGTTATTTCAGAGCTTCTAGTTTGTGGTGCTCAATAATATTGAGAGGTTTTTCTCATGTTTTGTCCACGTTCTTTATTTATATTGGTGAGCTTTGGTTGTTGTATAACATTGTGTTATCTAGTTTTACCTAAAATCACTTGAAAATGAGTGCAGATTCTTTTGAAAAGTGTTAAATTATTTGTTATAGAAGAAAAAGAGATTGATGCTTCTTTTTTAATTTTTATTTTGAACGGTTTGCCACGGAGATATCAGCTCATATATTTTGCTCATATATTTCGCTCTGCTCTACTCAGTCTGTTTCATCATTATGTCTTACTTTTGTCATTTACAATGTGTGACACTCTAAAAGCTGCTTGATGACATTTTACGTACAGACTGAGCCTCTCGAACCCTGATTGTCTCCTCAATATTAAACACTGAGTGACAATATCACAATAGATTTTCATCAGTGAAGCGTTGGCGAAACCCTAATGTTTGTTCACTCTCGAGATGTGTTCACAGTTGCCTCATACACTAGATACATATTTTTTACTTTAAAGGTGCTTAATATTCATGTTGAATACTCCTCATACTATCTACATATACATTTTCAAATGCCATAAATAAGTAATACATATTTTGTGCATTATTTTATGTATATTGTTCCAAATTTATCTGCCTGACATGCTGTGAAATTTGACACGTCTGACCAGCTGTCTCTGTTTGTTTGCAGGTGTTGACACAAGGCTGAAGTTTACTATTGAACCATCGCTGGGAAAAAATGGCTTCCAGCAGGTAAAAAAAAAAAGTTCACGTTAAAGATTCATGCTTCTGCAGAAAGTCCCAGTTTATCTGTTGCGGCTCTTACCTGCTTCTGATGTTGTATGTTGCAGTAAATAATGTAATATTAATACAGTAAATATTGCATTGTATTAGAGACAAGTGTGGGCTCAGTGGGAGTGTGCTGGTTAATTAAAAGTGTAAATAAAACAGTGTTTTTGTCCCTCACAGTGGTACGACGCCCTTAAAGCTGTGGCTCGGCTCCCTACTGGAGTCCCAAAGGAATGGAGGAAGAGGGTATGTAATGCAAAATGCTTATATAACATGTGGCATTGATATATTTTTCCTCAGTGGTCGCAATGTAGTTGTTTGTTGTCCTCACTGAGCTACAGAGGGAATGAAAATGTAAGTAGCGGATTATTTTGAAATGGTATTTTCGTAGCTTCCAACCCTCAGGCGTTGCTTCTCTTTGGGCCAGGAATATCTTCCATATAAAAAGACGTTTTCATAAATAAGCTTTTCGTTGTTTGTGTCTGTTTTGAACCCGGCGGGTTATTTAGCAAATGAAAGTGTTGGCCCAGTTGCGCTATTACAAGAAAAGTCAGATTTCTTTATTATTTTCAACCTGCGAGCAGCGTCTCGCAGTCTTTAGAGAGCCGGCGTAATCTAAAAGAACAATATGCAGAGGCGCTCCATTTATCTCGCATCACAACTTTATCTCTCGGGAGGAGCGAGCAGGGAAGTGGAAATGATTACTTTCATCTTGTCAGAGGAGAGGAACAATGAAATCTTGTCTCTCTTTCCTGAACTTGCAAAACAAATTGAATCACCGCGAACAAAGAGCCTCTTTCACAAAAGAAACCAGAGCATACTCTGGAAGGTTAAATAAAATAAATATTTGCTCGTGTGACTCGGTGAGGACTGTCAAGGAAAACCTGAAATCCTAATCTGTCCTGATGTTCCTGTAATTCAGCTGTTGATGTTTTTATTATATTTATGTCTCCTTGAAGGTTTGGCTCACGCTGGCAGACCAGTACCTCCACAGTATCTCCATCGACTGGGAGAAGACGCTCCGCTTTGCCTTTAATGAGCGCAGCAACCCAGACGACGACTCCCTTGGCATCCAAATCGTCAAGGTAACGGGTCTGCATTTTTACGTCGGGGGTTGAGGATGAGATGAATGTGTGCACTGTGTGTGTGTCTTGAGTAAGCAGCATGGTGTGAAGCTTCAACAAGTCTTTCATGCAGAGTAAGATAAACAGACACAGCATGAATGCATTTTGAAATTTTATTACTCTGGGACAGTGTTATTTAAATATGTTTTTTTTTTTATATTTTGCAATCATTGGTTAGAATGTAATTAGTATAATTCATATCAGAAAACAGTAAAATGTTTTTGGTCCACTTACAAGCTTTATCTGAACTTTCATCCACATCTCACAGTCTTTATAGGCAAATGTGACGACTGAACAGCTGACAATTTTATCAGAGCTTTTTGCAATTTTGAAGCAAAGAACACAGACCATCTAAAATCCCATTTTAATTGCTTTATGTGATCGTGGCTGGCAAGACTATTATGTGATATTGATTGTTTTATTTCAAGTAAAAACACTCAACAGTCTGACGTGTTTAACTATGCAGAAATATTTCATTGATATTTTTATTGATATTTTATTGAGAACATCCTCAGGAAGTGATGCTCTACTTCAAAAATTGGCATAAAAAAGGCTTTTCAGATTTAATAGCCTTTATTGATGTTTTCCTACAGATAAGCCTGTCTTGCTAATGAAATACAGCATGTCTCCGTCCGGTACAGGATGTTTGCTTATGAGTGTGCGTCAGAGAATGGGATCATCAAAGCATCATGGAAACACACTTCAGCTCTTTTCAATTTCTCAGTGACTCAGAGATTCAGCAGCATAATGTAATTGCGGTTTCCATCAGCGAGGGCAAAGTCCGATCATCGACTTCTTTTTTTGTCTCTCTCACCGTGAAACAATCAATCATTAATCCAGTCGTGATAAAATAATCGATAATGTGCATCCTTCCAGGACCTACACAGGACGGGCTGCAGTTCCTACTGCGGCCAGGAGGGGGAGCAGGACAGGGTGGTGCTGAAGAGGGTGCTGCTCGCGTACGCCCGCTGGAATAAAACTGTGGGCTACTGCCAAGGATTCAACGTACTGGCTGCGCTCATACTGGAGGTTACTGAGGGCAATGAGAGCGATGCACTGAAGGTAAACACACAGTATTAATATAAACCTGCTAAGATGGAAAGAAAATTTATGCAGACTTGTAAGATACACTTAAATTAAATGTATGCTGTGGGGATTTTCTATGTCGCTTTATGCCCTTTTAATAGTGATTAAACTGAACTTTCCGCTCTTCCATATTCAGGTGATGATTTATCTGATTGACAAAGTGCTGCCTGAGAGTTATTTTGCCAACAACCTGCGAGCACTGTCAGGTAAACACGGTGATGCATGTTCTCTTTGAAACTGAGGACAGTCCTGAACAAGATCAAACAGAAAGGGAGCGCGCTCTGTAACACCTTCAGCCCAGAAAAGTACAGTTTTTGCCATTTTTAGCCAAATATATAGCCCCTTCATTACAGACACATAAGAGGCAGATCACTCTTCTGTTTGGATACTCGGGAGGATGATGAGTAGTTCAACAGAAAGTTGCCACAAAATCGACTCATTCAAGCTTCTCAAATGTGTCTGTTTTCTGGTGTTCTTAGTCTGTTGTCAATAGATTGAATACATTTTAGTCTTCTACTGTTGGTCGGACAAAACAAAGCATTAGAAAATGTGAACTTGTTCAAAATATGAGTGGAAGATTAAAATAATTGTTTTAGATTTGAATGCAGTAGCGATGAAAATTTGAATTAGTACCTGATCAGTACCTGCTGATTTGAGGTTGCGCTTTTGAATCTTTAACCAATAAAGTTTTTTAATGTCTTCTGTCAGTGGACATGGCTGTTTTCAGAGACCTGCTGCGTCTAAAGCTGCCCAGACTGTCGCAGCATCTCCACCACCTTCAGAAAGCTGCCAACAGAGAGGCCGGAGGTACAAATCTGTGTATTTGTTTGACAAAAGAACATCTGAATATCATTTGCTCTTGTGTATGTGGCCGTGTGAGTGTAAAAATAACACCTAATGTCACAAACTGTTTTCAGGCAGCTACGAGCCTCCGCTGACCAACGTCTTCACTATGCAGTGGTTCCTCACCATGTTCGCCACCTGCCTGCCAGCGCCCACCGTGCTGAAGATCTGGGACTCAGTTTTCTTCGAAGGGTCAGAGGTGCTGTTCCGGGTCGCCCTCGCCATCTGGGAGAGACTGGGCGAGTGAGTGGACCACTGCTTAACAGATATTAGATAAAAAAACATTTTACATTTGTGTTTCCAAATATGCACATTACTGTGTTTTTGTGCTAATCTTGATCATTTTCATGCTCGAATAATAAAAAGAATATATTAATGATCAAATAGTTGTAATTGAGTCGTGTTCTAGTCAGAATGAAAAATCACCTGAAACTAAATTTAGACCTTGAGACTCTTAAAAACTTAAGAATTTAATTTCATAGACACCCGAATTCCCCCCAAATGTGAACAAATCTGATTTTCTCAGCCTCACAAACTCCGCTCGTCCTCCTCTCATTTTTTTTCTGTCCAGGAGGATCGAGTATTGTCAGACAGCAGACGAGTTTTACAGCACGATGGGCTGCCTCACCCAGGAGATGCTGGAGCACAACCTCATCGATCCTGCTGAGCTCATGCAGGTAAAGCATTAACAAAACCTTTCACGCCTTTTTTAGAAATGTTTTTAAATTCATATATGTGCTATTAAACTTTTGTTTTCTTGATCCATCAGGAAGTTTACTCCATGGCAGTGTTTCCTTTCCCTCAACTGGCTGAACTGAGGGAGAAATACACCTACAACATCACTCCTTTCCCTACCTCAGTCAAATCCAATGGAAGGTTTGTTCAGTTGCAAATATTACTAAAAACACTTAATATGATTCTTATTATTTCACCAACCTGCTGCTTGTAAAGATGGAGTTTTGACCACTGTGGAAAAAGTTGAGCTCAAAAATGATGAATTTAAATATTAAACTCCATGTGGTACTTTTAAACCAGAGGCCAAATTTGATTTTTTTTAAAGTGTCTTTTTATCAGAATTAAACAAATTAAATCTTGTGTCTTGTAACCTTAACCCAGTTACAAGGAAACAAACACTGTCCTGATAATGAATAGAATAAAAAAAATCCCAAATAAAATGTTTAGTTTACACCTTTATGATGTTTGGACCATTTTATGGAGTCATAATGTTGTTTTCTTGTTCTAGTGGTGGTCTTGGCAGCTGGGAGAGCGATGATGACGCCGACATGGACGACGAAGACTCTGTGGTGACAGCGCTCGGTTGCCTGGGTCCCCTCGGCGGCCTGCTGGCCCCGGAGCTGCAGAGATACCAGAAACATCTCAAAGGTCAGTGCAGCCACGCAAATCACTGCACGGCATTTTAATAGCAGCAAGTGGAGACGGCACACACAAGTGCCAAGTGGCTCGAGACAAACTACTGCCCCAAATCCTCGTGTTCTGCCCTCGATTCAACTCCAATTACAAACCGTCTCTGATCTGTTTCCTCCAGACAAATCCCCACTTCCTCTGCCTTCAACGGCTCCTCCAAAGATGGAGAAAAAAGGCAAACAGCCTGAGGGATTTGGTTAAAAACATTGGTTGAGATCTGCAGCCGTAATCGTCACTCTCCAGAGAGAATTAGGAATGACTTCAGAGAAATGAGTGCTTCATTTAACCTCATCTGACCTCATCTTACATCTGAGTACAGCTGATTTGACCTGGTTCAAAAAGGGAAACTCTCTGAAGAGAAAGTGTAGCAAATGAACATCCATAAATCATCCTGAGGGATCGGTATAATTACAATAAACAAACTAGACCAGCTGTTACAGGCCTCTTCAGTGCATTTTTACAACATGTTGGCTTGTATTTGCAACACAAAAGGAGGAAGAGCTGCTGAAAAGGAGATGGAAAACTACCTTCAAACACTCTGACCTTTTTCAGTAAAGCTAGAGAGAAAACAATGGAGTCCAGTGAAGAAAAATGTCAGACGTCTCAACCTAATGCACTTTTTCCTCGTCTTTTAAAAGCTGCTTTTGTCTGAGAGCAAAATGTTAATCATGTCAGAGGCTAAACAAAAAAAACAGGAAAGAGTGACTCAGCTTGCAGAGATGGTTTGCTTCAGACACAAAGTCTCTGACTGAAGGCATTGTTGTGGTCTGCAAAACTGTGTCAGTCATGTGCATTATGCATTTCAAGAAACCGCTAATCCTTAAAATATAAAATGAACACAGACTTGCCAAAAGTTATTTTCTTACTCAGACAGCATCAAGAAGTTTTTAATGCAGCACTTAGTTTTGTGTCTTGAGTTGTCAGCTGATCTTGATTAAAGGGGAAACTGGGTGAGCAAATAAGTAAGAAAAGGAGCTTAAAAAAAGGCGCACAGGATTTTATCTGATTTGTGTATTTTGTTGGAGTGTTTCCTTCGACGCTTTGAAGCAAAGCCTTTGACTCCAATCTGCAAATCTCTCGATTTCCTCTGTCAGTCTTTGTGCCTGAAAGTCAAAATCACAATCGTGACATGAATCAAAACAAGCAGAAATAAGGTCAGACGTTGTTGAAATGTTAAAAAAGTAGAAAAAGTTTTGTTTCTTCCTCTTTCAGACCAGCGAGCGGAGCAGGGGAACATCGCTGAGCTGAGCCCGGGGGCGGTGGGAGCCGGAGGGGCAGGAGGAGGTGGAGGTAGTGGGGGAGGAAGTGGAGGAGGAGGTGCCAAGGCGGAGCATCAAGCAGCGATCAACAGCATGATGATGGAAAGGATGAGCACCGACATCTACGCCCTGAAGAAGCAATACGCTCGCATCAAAAGGCGGCAGCAGCAGCAGGCTATGCAACTCTACATACGCACAGGTGGGAGGAAGGTTAATGATGGTCATAATTGAAGCTTTATCCACAGCTTTCGGTTTGTTTTACTGTATTTTTTGAAGTATTATTATGTTTTCTGTTTTCACATTTATGTCATTAGAATATTATCACTTCAGGAAAGTAGTTTCGAAAGTGTGGTGACTTAAAAACACAGCAAGATTTGTTCATTTTCTTTTTTTTATTCTACATTTTTAAAATATTTTAAGACTTATTATAGAAACCCAGCTTCTTTGTAGGTAGCAGCAATAGTGATTTCTTTAAACCCCAGAAATAAAAGCTTAAAAGGAAGTAAGAAAATGCACAGTATCAGTACAAATACTGTGAAATTATTCTTGTACATACTGTTTGCTGACACTCACTTGAAAGTTTTTATTTAAGCAAAGAATCACCTAAGAATCTGTAAACAAAACTGTGGAGGCAAAATCATGAATACAAACACTTGACGATGATGTGACTCGCAGGATCTGTACCTGAAGTGGCCACAAGTCCGAGGGTTCCTCAGGAGCAATGCAACCGACACAGCGACCGTACCGACCACCAGTCTGACGGTACCTTCGCTGAAACTGGGATTTCTGGGCTCTTTAATAATTCCTTCATGGTTGAATTACAGTAACTGAATTATTTACGGTGGATGGGAGAGTCTCTGGTCATCAAATCTTTTTACAGTCCTATACTAAGTCAAACTGGGGTTTCCAAAGCAGATTTCCAATTTTTTTTTCACTGGGTTTAAGATAGATTAGATAAGATAAGATAGATCTTTTCCAAGTAATTTAAGTGCATAACAAACAGATTTTTAAACAGGCGTATTTTATGTGGCAGGAAAAAAAGATGGTATTCTCCTGATAAACTGAGGAAAACCCTATGGGAGAAAAAACTTGGAAATCTGGTGAGAGAACTGCAGGTTTGAAATGATTTAATCCTTTCCAGGTTGTACAACTATAAACTCTTGCGGACTAAATCTTTTTTTTTTTGTTCTATCATGCTCTCAAAATGCTGTAAGGTGTATGATTCTTTTTGTAAAATGGCAAAGGTGACTTTAAATTGTGAATAACTGCCTTTAAAAAAACATTTAGAGTGACATTTTGAGAGCATTTTTTAATCTTATTAACAAAAAGCGACATGTTTGGAATGGGGACGAATGAAACTGGGACAACTGGTGATGGTTTTGTTCTGGTTGCAGGTGATTCATTAACTTCCCCCATCTCACTCTAACATATAATTTGCGAAGCTTGTGTAACAGTATTACAGTGAGATTTGTTTTTTTTTTCCCTTTCAGATTCAAACATCTGTGCACTCACATAAACCCCCCTTTTCCACTCTAATCATCACTCATATAAACACACTGTAAAGCTCTGTAATCAGCTTTTACAAAGACGTGTTTACATTAACATGGTTTACTGACATTGGATAAAAAGGCCAAAATACTGTACTGCACATATTATATAATATTAGAGCTCCTCAGATGTTCATGGCCAGTAGTCCAAAATACTGTATGTCTCATTCAGTGAGAGGCCTGATGGATTAAATCCCTGAGAGGAAAAACTAAGAACTTTGGACGCCCTCTTGTGTTTGAACAGCTGATTGTTTTTTTTAAATGTGACTCAGCTGTTAAAATGGTTAATTTCTCTGAAGACTAAAATGTAGATACAGTTGATTTCTTATTTATCAATAACGAGACAAGAAATTTGACAATCTTGTAGTAGAGATGCTTTTTTCATGGATAATTTATTTAGAAAAATAATTATTTGCTGCTCACATCTCCACAGATTTTTTATTTTCAGTTTAGGACATTATTTTGGTAACTTTGGACACATTAATCTGTATTTTTGACATTTGTAGATTAATTGTTTTAATTATAAAAGACATGGATAAAGAAAACTAATGCTTTGTTTTAGAGCATGTTGGATCTTTATGGTAAAACATCGAATGTAAACACACAACTAAATATACATTTTGTATTTAGATAATGTACATATATTTCTTCAATATACAGTTAACCATAATATCTGCATAGTTTTTAACCAGGTTTCCACACTAGTTGTAAAGCATGTAGAAGTTTTAAGAAATTTGGAATTATATAGGACTCGCTTTAAAATAGTTGTAAAAGTCTAAAATTCAGACTACAACTTCACCTAAACTCAACAACACAATCCAAAATATCTATTTTTCTACCCTAATTTATACTGTGGTATAAATTATGTTTTAAGCCTGTTTTAATGTGTCTCTTTCCCATTACCTTTTATCTTTCTCACAGATAAGTGCCCAGCCACTCGTGTCCTGGCATCTCAACTCAACCCCTCCAGCTCCGTGATAAACCACCTCCTTCTGGGTCGGAAACCACGTGGAGGGAGCTCCAGAATCTCATCCATGAGCACATCCACCCTGCCGGGCTCTCGACCTTCTTCCCTGTCCCAGAGTCAGGGCTCCCCCTTCCGCCAGCGCTGTGCCTCTAACAGCACCGGATCTCCGGGGAGCTCTGCGGGAGGATCCGGGTCGCCCTGGCGCGCTCATGTCCGGGTACACCGAAGAAACATAGCCAGGGCCTGGGCACAGCTGGGCTTTGGGGATTCAGAGGAAAGAGAAGATGAAGATGAGGAGGAAGAAGAAGGAGGAGAATCAGGAGTGGAGGGTGAAGAGGAGAAGAAGAGTGAAGGAGATGAGAGAGTTGATGAGGAGCACGAAGAAGGGAGTGTCTCCTCTGTGTCTCCGTCTCCTGATCCCTCTGCTGCTGGGTCAGTATGTGAGGAGGCTCCGCAGGTTGCAGATGAGACAAATGAAGCAGAAGTCGCAGATGTGGTAGTGCAGCTGGACTCTCTGGATCTGGGGGACGAATCAAATTTAACCTCCCCAGACGAAGCAAACGAAAAAACACCAGCAGAGTCTAAACCGGCGCCCCAAGTCCCTCTCCTCCCTCCTCCCCCATCCTCCAGCAGACCAAGAGAATCTGATTCTTCTGGTTCAGCCTCCAACAGACACTTCCCCTCCATCGCTTTACCTTCACCTCGCAACATCCCCCTTTCCTCACCGTCCACCCTGAGTCCATCCCCCTCTCCCATCCATACACCAACTTCTCTTGCTCCCTCGTCCTCTCCAACACCTCCCTCCACTCCAACACCAAGCTCCACATTCAACAGCCTCTACCCGCTTCCTCCCCCCCCATCCTCCACCTTTTACAAAACCGCCTCCCCTTCCACTCCCTCACTTTCCTCCATTTCCTCGTCGTCCAGGTCTCACATGTCCTCCTCCCCGTCAACCCCGGCGATCTCATCCACTCCTAAGCAGCAGGTCTATTCCCCGTTCCCGTCCGTGAAGCAGCCCAGGAAATCTGCGGCGGCCAGAAACCTCGGCCTCTACGGCCCCACATCCAGAACACCCACAGTACACTTCCCTCAGCTCAGCCGCAACCTCAACCGCAGTAACGGTGCCGGCACCACCGGGAGACGGTAATAAAGCTCTCCACACTCCTGGACTGATGCTAGAAACACACAGTCATTACATGATATGAAAAATCTTCGTATAACTACACCGTGTTGCCTCCTGCACATCAAGAAAACACCCACATCTTATTTAAAGTAGATTGAGAGTTCTAGAAATATAAAGTTTAGATTATGCTTGATTATTGATATCGAAATGTGAAGACTGTGGTTCACCTGATTTAGGAGTCATCCTGAAATTCACAAGCCATCACAGACACACATTTTGAGAACTAGTTGACATTAAGTGTGAAGGAAATGTATTCATACTTTGGTAAGTGTTTCAGCTGCATTCGTACTGTACAGAGAAGGTAAAACCTTTTACGGTGGCCTATGCAGGTCCTTCTTGACCATAATGGACACATGAAAATGGAAAAAAGACATAATTTCTGAACTTTGTTTTTAGGACTCTATAAAGTCGCACTGTATTTGTGCTGGACTTGTGTGTTTCTTCAACCGTGGCTTGAGAAAAGGACTGAAACACGAAAAGACTCAATGCCTGGACAAATGCTCAAACGTGGCGACATAATGAAGTATGTTTTTTTTTCTTATGAGATTACACAATAGCCATCTAGTCGTTTCTATGCCAAGTATTAAAATAAATAATCCAAGATACAAGACATACCTAAGAATTGCTGTAAATGAAGAATCATCAAAGCTTAAATGTATGTGCTCACTTCCTGATCTTAAAAACTTTTTTTCTCCTGAAGCACTTTTTGTTCTGTCTAATGTTGAAATCTTTCTGTTTATGTACCTGCTGTCTGACTGTTCAACACGAGGAATGTAAGAAGGTCAAAGATGAAGTACACCTGAATGAGACTGCTACTTTGCCAAGTTTTATTTTGACCGTCGGAGTGTGAAGAGTTTGTAAAGTGAAATGTGATAAATCTAAATATAAAGGAATTTATTACATCAAATCACATTGTAAGCTGTGTTCACATAAAATAAACCTACACAGCACTTAAGAAGGAAACCTCATTGTTGATTGCCAGTATATCCAACCATACAAAAATAATTCTAACGTGGAAACTTCTTCTGACTGATCTTTAAATGCAGTCCAGTTGGGTACTTAAAAGGAAAAATCCCAATTTGGTCAGTCATGTCGTCCACTGGAACAATCTCTCTACGAAAAGAAATGTAGCAGCTGCTTTTTACATTTGGGACTTTTGCATTGATTTAACACAGAACTCTGCCTGTTTTCAAAAAGACGGACGCCAAAGCCAAACGTTTAAACATTTATTGCTCTTATTTCAGCTGTGTAAGCTATTAGAATGAGACATTTCTGAGAATAATGAATTTGTGTCTAAATTAATTTAGTTTATATCTAAAACTAATGATTTTACCACTATTGCGATACTAGTCATAATTTTGAGAAAGTTTTTCATTCAAATGACAGAAATGGGTTTCTGTACTTTAACTTGTTTACCAAGTTGCTGATTTTGTGTTTCAAAATAAAGATTGTAGCTGGAAGTGACATGCTAATTGTAAAAGTCTGTTAAAAGTTATACAATTTTTTTGATAATCTAGATAAATCTAACAATTGTCTCTGATTATTTTAAATCTTTACCCACATAATGAGATATTTTTCGTGCATCGCGTATGATGGGGAAGAATTAAAAGAGCGCACCATGGTAAAGGTCACTTCCGGTCGCCATCTTTGTTTGGTGAAACGAACGTCTGTATTTCGCGAAACTAGTTTAAAATCTTTATTGTGCGAAAAGGCGGAATATATTCCCTTCAAGTTGGCCAGAAGAGGCTTTTAGGAATGTGAAAATGTCTTCGAAACGGCGGTAAGTGTCGCTAATCGATCTCCCGTGCTTTTTAAGTTTGAACTTGTATAAGAATTTAGCTGTTAGTTGTTAGCTGTTAGCATTGTCGTTAGGTGTTTCCAAATGTCTCAAATGTGAACAACGTTTCATAAAAATGCACAAAAAAGCGGCTTAACTACTTTAACAACCAGTCCCAACGTGTAAAGAAGAACTTATCATGTTTTGTCAAGAGAAATGTGGTGATCAATAATTTTGTTGATGGAAATACAGCGTCCTAGTAAGTGCGCAGAAACAGCTGCAGTGTGTTAAACTCTTCTACATGTCAGGAAGTATCTCTGCGTTTTCACACATTATTATCATTATTTTACACAAATATTTGTTATCTTAAATCAGTGATTCTCATTTTTATTTGAACAATGCACTGAAAACACATTTGCTGTTGCTGTCCTTTAGTGACTTGTCTTGGTGGCATAAACAGCATTGTGGGATAATTTAATTTTTCCTATTTCAAGACAATCTGCAGTCTTTTTTCCTTCATCTGTTACTCACCAAACCACAGGAATTATACCATTAAATGACACCGATGTGTTCATCAGATTTAGTTTCATACATACGACAATCACATCTAGTGTGTGTGTGCATTTTTGTGAAAAGTGTGCAATATGTGAATGTCAGATTTGTCAAAAGGAAGTGATACCACATTTTTCACACCAAAGTAGTCTTGATTACTGGGAAGAGGTTTGATGCTGGCACTCTAAATAAAGAAATGCTCGGTAAAAGGAGAAGTGGCTTGGATTTCTGATTAAATGCTAAGAAAAGTATGACTAAATATGTGCAGGATTACTGATCATGGGGTGCTGGTGATTTACAAGCTGCCTTTTTTTTCTTGTTTGTGACGTAGGTGGTGGTGTTGATCTGGGAAAAATCATGTTGCATTTAAATTAAAGGCACTTTCAGAGAAGAAGCAAAGAAAATTGGCACAAAATTGAGTTTTGATATATATATTTTAGACAAAGAATTCAGTTACCAGTTGTGTTAACTTTCCCAAAAACTTGAAATGTCATAGTTTAAGGTGTCTTAATGTGTGATTGTGTGTGTGTGTTTTTTTTTTTTTTAGCTTAAAAAATAATTAATCTCAGTTGTCAGCTTCCACCGAGTTTCACGCTTCAGTGAGGTGGCATCACAATATATTCAGTGACATTTCTTAACTGATAACAGTTTTACTGCTGTTTATACAAAGGTAGCTGTGTTTTTATACGCTTTCTCTAGTTGTTGTTAGATCATTATGGGAAATGTTCACTAAGCAGAACAGTGGATTATTGGAGTTTTGCATTATTGTGCTGACATAATTTTATATATCAGGTATGTAATTCACTAGCTTTGTTAAAAAGCATTTCTATCTGGTTATTTATTCTGCATATATTTTGAACTCAGTCTCTAGATTGTATGATGGAAGATGTCGTCCAAACTGCAGACTGTTGTTGACTGTATTTGTTCTTACACAACAAAACTGTTCTCTGAATTTCTTAGTACATTTCCTTTTACTTTGGAAAACAGATTTTAAAAGGCAACGTTTAGTGGAAAAACTGAGATGTTTCTTGTCTCTGCCTCCACCTCCATGTTCTCAGAACAACTAGCGAGTGATTAAACATGAACCAGAGTTTCGTTTTAGTCAGAAGAACACAGCCAGCTTCTAAAAAAACACACACATATTTTATTGTACAGGATTCACAATGAAGAGAACAATAAAATCTACAGTATGCAGGGATTTAAGTACCTGATCAAATTATTACAGCATCAATAAAACTCCTGAGGTACGATATGAAAACACACATAAACAAAAGCCTATAACTGAACACTGCTACACATTAAAAGATCTACATCCAGCTGACATTGAAGTATATCGACAGAACGACTTATTCACACAATAAAAGGCTTTTAAAACTTATTTTTACAACCAGTGTGGAGGTAAAAGTCTCGCTAAGCTATGGAATAGGACAGAAAACAAGGACATCTAATTTGGTGCAAATTTCTTAGCTTGCTTAACTTGAAGACGTGAACTTTGTAAAGTATTATGAGGCACCATAAGTTCATTAAAACACATTTTCTATCTATAAACACACCCTGATGAGAACAAAGGCAGGTTAAAGGTAATACTTTCATGAGGAATTCTATAGGTAATTAATTAAATACGTTTAAAATGACAGGAATTGGCAATGTTTGTGTTGGAGTTAAGATTTACACTGTGAGAAAGATTTACTCCACCATGCAGGCTATTAGATGAATTATATGTGAGGCATTATAAGCTTAATGAACTTCAGCTAAATTGTTCATTTTTATGTACATCATATTTGCATCTTTGTTTCAGCTCAGCTTTTTGTTGTTTTGCTTTTTTAGAAACATTATTCTGGCTGTTTTAGTTTTATTTTACACATAAGAGATAATCAACAAAGATCCCATCACAGTTGTGTGTATGTGCCTTTACCCCAGGACACCCCCTTAGTGGTTATCATCACGTTTATGGACAGTTGAGTTTTATGACATTCACGGTCCAAAGTCTCTGCAGTTTGTTTCGTTTACTGTAAGTGCTGGTTGTGACTTTGTGGCTTGTCTGTAGGTAGTAGGTTGCTGGTCAGGTCAGCGGGCTGCAAGGCGAGCCATCCCCGGATTAACGAAGGAGAAGTTCCTGAACATGGTCTGGTCGACGCTGTTGATGAGCGTCCGGTCGGCACACGACAACCGAGGCTTCTCGTTGATAAACTCTTTGTCAAAGTTACTGCAGTCACTGGGCGACGTCTGCAAGGGACGCAGAGAAAAAATATTTAAGTACACTCAAAGATACTAACAATAAATTGCTCAACTAACCTCACAATCTGAAAAATAATGTCAAGATGATTTACCTTAAACCTTGGATAGAAGTAAACATGTTCATCATTAGATTAGAAATTGACAAATTGTTAAGATTACTTAAGTATAACAACTTTGGTCAAGAAATTATATCGGACTGCAGTTTATTTTTTTATATCAGTCAATTGGCCATTTAGTATCACAATCGATCAGCAGTGTATAAAATGTCAGAAAATGGAAAAAAGGTTTATTATGATAGCCCAGTGGCCATAGTTTTAGATGAAATAGATAAATAACTGTTATTTCAGGGTGACAGTTCGGGTCAGCCTGCATTAACCTTTGAGTTTGACCCCAAAGGGCGTCAGCTGTACTTACTAAAGTTGGCCTGAAGGGCGGCTCCACCTGCCGTTGCTCCAGGGCTCTCCAATCAGTGCTGCAGAAGAAGTTATGCTGTCTGATGTTTCCTCTCACTCCCAGGCGCTCCTCGGGCTCCCTCACAAACAACTGCCCCACAAATTAACAAATAATCGCAGATTTTCAAAGATCAGTGTGGTTAATGTCAATTATATGCTCATATTTGGATGTTAAATATAAATGAGAGACATTGAAAGCTTCGTCAAAAGTCTTCTTATTACTCCTTTGAGAGATTATTTAGTTTAGCCATTGAAACACACACCAGCACACTAACCTTGACCAGAATGTCTTTGGCGTCTTTGGTGAGCCAGCGAGGATAAACAGGGTTGTCCGTTCGTATCGATTGAAACAGCTCCTCTTCATCACGGCCGTGAAACGGAGACTGGCCGATCAGCATCTCGTACAGCAGCACTCCGAACGACCACCAGTCGACTGAGCTGTTGTACTTCTGACCAAGCAGGATCTGATTCACAAATACATAAAAACACACACTGATAAATCAGGCAGTCCCCACCTCTTTTCTCTGGGCAAGTTATCTTAGTGAGATTAGTTTATTACATAAACTGGGTTTAGAGATTGCAATTTCAGTAAGTCTGTGTGCTGTTTCAACCCTTTGGACGAACAGGAAAGATCTTGTATTGCTTTGATTTGCATGGACACTACTCCTCTAGGAAGTATTTTTCTTTATCTAAGTGTATATTTAATCCTCTGTGATCTTGCATAAATGTGTGGATGAAGTTTCCAGAGTAACGTGATGTGTGCGCTCACCTCAGGAGCGATGTAGTCGGGCGTCCCGCAGAACGTGGACGTCCGCGAGTCGTCCTGCATGTTCTCCTTGCACATGCCAAAGTCAGCTATCTTTATGTGGCCCTCAGAGTCCAGCAGCACATTATCCAGCTTCAGGTCCCTGAAGAGGAGAAAGGGAGGATGTAAGGCAGACATAAACAGATACAGAAAGCAGTTTGCTGTCTCACGTCTTAGTCATCATCAGTTTCAGTTCTGTTTCTAGCTTGTAAATAGTCTCTACCTGTAAATGATTCCTTTAGAGTGCAAGAACTGGAGCCCGCAGATGATCTCAGCTGCATAGAAGCTGCAGGAAGACATAAAGAAAAACAAAAAAATCGGGTGTTTTACTTTTTCTTTTTGGGGGCACTGAAGGAAAGAGACAAATGAAGAAAAGACTAATACAAAGCTGAAATTTACAATTGACAAAGCAAAAATTATAGATGGATGGCATGTGAATTTCGCAACAAGTCATCAAAGTTTTTAGTTGGGCAACTACAAAGTTTTTTAGTCGGCGTACATACGTGGCTCTGTGCAGGTCGAACTTGTGGCAGTTCTGGATGTGGAACATGAGATCTCCTCCGTTCAGATACTCCATGACGAAGAAGAGATTTTCCTGCAAACGTAAATGCTGAGAAATCAGGCCTGCAGTTCGACTGGGGTGGGTTAGAGTGGATGTTTACAGATGAGTATTTGTTACCTTGGTCTGGAAGGTGCAGTAAAGGTGTGTGAGAAAGGGGTTTTCCCAGGCCAAAGTGAGGACGCTCCTCTCCACCATGGTGCACTCGACGTCATCATCCATCAGCACCACGTCTTTTTTAAGAGCCTTCACCGCAAAAAACTGCCCACTTTTCTTCAGCTCGGCTAAAAACACCTGAAAACGCAAGAATAAAAGTGTGTCAAAACTTACTGCGGCTGGAAGGTTAATTTTCATGCTTTCTTTGTCTTCTGATCACTCATTTCCAGCACCTAGCTTCTCTGAAAACCTTTTCTGTCTGTGACATCAAAGCGACAACAAGTTGGTGGTTTTCTATGGAAATTGGCTGCGTGCTCGCTTGTGTGACCACAGTATTAACGTGAATAACCAGAACAACAGTCACAAGTCTTCCCCTCAAGTTTTATCTAAGTAATTTCTGAAAAAACTAAAAATAAATCTGCTATATTCTGATCTAATTTTCTCATCAGTTTCCTGAACCCCCATTTGCCACTTCCTGTTTTCTCTGTGCTTGCATGCACAACCAACATATCACATATATTACAACAAATTATCCAGAACCTCTCATTTTGCCACAATGCTTGCCACACACTGTTTGTATATTCATAAATAAGCTGAATTAATCATAATAAAGTAGCCCTTTAATATGACTAAGATGCCAAATCTTTACCCTTAAAGTTCTTTTTAGTGTTTTCTTCAGTATTTGTTCTCGGTTTTAATTTTTGCTCGGTTTTAATGGATCCTGCTCTGTGCTTTGCTTTTCTGAATCAGGTTTTCTCCAGTACCTTCCCAAAGCTTCCTTTTCCGAGCATCTTGTGCAGGACGAAGTCTTCGACAGTGAATTTGGGTTGGTGATCTTTCCTGGGAACGGCATACAGAGGCTCTTCATCTGTCAGCGCCTCAGTGATCGACCTGCTGATGTCAGTCGGTCCGTCCCACGAAACGCCCTGCAGCTCTGCAGGAATGGAGGCAGGTCAGGAAGCAGGAATGGAAAAAAACACATCATAAGAAAACTATCAAAGAGAAATGACAGGCTTGATAGGAAAGATTTTAGAGTTTTTTTACCTTTGCTTGCAGGTGTAACTGAAGCATGAAGGCCCGGTACTAAACCCGACGGAGCTCGGACCATTCCCGGCTGACCAATGCCAACTGGACCTTCTCGACTAATGATGTCCGGCTCTCTGGTGCTTCTTGCCTGATGACAAAAGGTAAGAATGGCATTGGAATAGAAAGAGATTTGATCCAGCAGAGTAAAAAAAAAAACCTCCAGTGGAAAAGAAGCCTTAGAAAACAGCTTTTATACCATCTTGAGACACTTAAAATCCATCACCACCTTAACATTGCACCTTAAAACCTACTGCATCATACTTTAAGTTAAAGCACTTCTCCCAGCAATTCCTCTGAAAACATTTGTAAAGAACAGAAGAGTTGTTCGTCTGACCTGCTGTTTACTCTCGATGATGGCCAGAGCTTCAGCCATCAGTTTCTGGTTGACCCCACATAGGTTGGCTACTTTCTTCTGGCATTTATGATGGACATTCATGCCGCATTCTGCACAGAAAACACAGCAGTTTACCGTTTAATGAAAATATTGCTGATTATATCTGCACATATTTTCACATGTAAGCAGCAGTGCTTTAAAACGGGTACGCTGAAAGTATGTTTATGACAGATAAAGCTAGATGAAGGATATTTTTTTCTTTGTTGGCAAATGCATTTTTTCATTTGTTTACAGAGGATTTTCTTCTGTTACAAATTCTGTTTGAGATGTTTTCCTGGTGGTTGTGTCTATCCAAATACTAACCCCTTGCACACATCGACTGCATCAGTTTGCTGGCTTGTTTTGGAAATCTGATGAATTTCACATGGAGCTCTGCAGCTTCCAGCTGTTGTGGCAGCTGCAGCGTGTTTTTTGTTTAACATCCAAACCATACAACATATTTAATTCATATTCCTGATGGGAAATGTTGGAATATCTGCTGTTGTTGTACCAGCTGTTGGAAATCTGTTATTTCACGTTGTAGACTGTAGAGTTGTTGTTGATGCGAAGTGAAAACCGCATATTTCTTTTCTGGGGAAACTGACGGATTAAATGTTCCCTCACAGGCTGAGAAAACTTTCCAGGAACTTGCGTTTCAAAAACCATTTCAAAATCAGCTGAACTTTGTCTGTCCTCTGTCTTAACCAGCTCAGTTTCCTCTGTGGTTTCTTTTTTTCCAAGTTAAAGTTTTTTATTTGTTGTTACTAAGAAAAGTTTTTCTTATTTAAAAACAGTTGAAGGATTGAGGATGTTGTAGGCTGTATAGTCTGTGGGGCCATTCATGGCAAATTATTATTTATTGGACGTATACTAGCAGCTTTAGTCAGTTTACACTGACTAAATGTACATTTACAGAGTCGGTCATACTTTGCTTCAACCTTTTATCATTACATTTTTATATGATTATATATAACATTTTTATCATTGTAATTCTTTATTGTTTTAAGTGTACGCCATCCTGCCTTTTACTGTGACAAATTGTAGGAAAAATGTGTGTGGACTGTCTGAAAAATGTGTTACTTGGCCAATGAAAGGCTGCTGTTTATTATTAAATAGCCCGTATATATCAAAATATTGCTTGTTATACTAGTTGTTTGTGGCTGTTTTTATCTACGTTACACAGCCAGCTTTACCATCATATTGACAGTAAAATCCAGAAAAGTCTGTGAACTCCTCCTTCTTGCCAAAAAGTTGTGTTAAGACGACCCGGGTCCTGAAAGACTCAACAAGACACATAAAATGACAGAAATCATAAAACTCCCGCCTCTCACCCTCACATTTGAGCCCCTGCTTGGCGAGCCCCCACAGCAGAGTACCGCAGTGTTCACAGAAAGTGGGACTTTTGTAGTTATAGACTTTAAACCTGTGGGGCATGTCGATCTTGAAGCGCTCCTTGTGGATCTGCAACACACATCACACACGTTAACAGGGAGGAACAGGTTCAGGTTTAGCCTTGCAAACGAGCAAATCAGAAGTAGAAACACTTTCTTTCTCTGAACAGTGGGTGGCAGGTCTGTGCTTTTTACTGCACATTACAACAGGAGGTTTTTCATTCTCTTTCATGCATGTGAACCCAGCAGGCATGTGGCTGAGGAGGAAGTGAAACGAGAGAAAGAAGATAAAAGCGGCAAATGAGACAGGCAGAGACTGGCTGGTGTAATGTTACCTCTGTGCGACGTGACTACTTGATTAGTAAGCATAATAACCACAACTTTACAAATCTCTTACACACGCTGCATCAGTAACCGCCGGATTAAACTGCCTGGAAGAAATTACGCTTTGTCATGGAGCATTTATGTGAAACAATGAGCGTCTGAAAATCAGCGTGAGGCAGACACTTACCATTGTTTCTTTGCTGTTGATGGCTGAGCCGGTGCATTTGGCGATGACTTTGTCTATGCATTTTTTGTGAATAGCTGCATTGCACTCTGCAAGACACAAAGATGGCAGAGTCAGACATATTGGGGGGAGAAAAAAGGGGTGAAAAGATCAGTGGAAAATAATAAAACACTCACGTCTACACTGGTAGCCCTGCTTGTTAAGACCCCTGTGGTGGATACAAAACAGGTGAAATGACTAATATGATAATGAAGGAGACGGTAACTCAGTAGTGTGTGAAATCTCAGTTTGCTTCGTACCAGACAAACTCTTTGCAGACGGAGCAGAAGGTCGGTTGAGGGAAGAACGTGGCGCTGAACTCATGACATTTGACAACGTGAACTTTGGCCTGTTTGATGGCACCTCGCCGCTGGTGGAGGGCGAACAGACCCTCTCGCTCCAGTTCTGACTCGGGGTCTCCTTCAGGCTGACCTGCAGCATCTGAAATACAATATTCAGACTTTTATTAGAACATGAAAAAGAAAACAGACGCACAAGACAGACATAGTGTTGAACTGTTATTGAGGTCTCTGGACAGAGTGTTTTCTTGCTGCCAAGAAGACTTCACACCCTGCTTTCAATTTCTCACCTTTTTGTGGAGAGAAGTGCTTCTTACCAACATTTGAGTTTCGCTTTGACCAAACAGTTTGTCTTCATCATTGTTTTCTCAACTTTGTGAGCCTAGCCTTACACGTTTTGCGGTTTGATATAAAAAACCTTTCCCAGTATTGTAAAATGATGAGAATTATAACACAGAAACATATTCAGTTGTGGGAGAATACAGTTTTAATGGCACATAGATTTTTTGTTAATTAACAATCTGCATTGATTCAGGCTTTATGCCAGAAAACCGGAGGTGGTTTGTGCTCTAACGTGTACATTTTGATAGCATTATATGCATAATAATTATCTTTATTTTGATCCGTTGAGGCTGTATGTCAATGTGTCTTTCTTAAAACTGTGTGCTTGTACATTGAGAGACACTAGAAACCAGAATAAAATCCCCTCTTTATGTGTAAGCAGTAATAATAGTAGTAGTAAGTTCAATCTTTTTTCATGTCTGTTTTATATTGACTTTGCTGTATCTCTGTAAAGTAAAAGTGCAACGTATAGTGATCAATCGTCTCCTGAGCTGAATCACACATATTCTCAACCTCAACTCTTCATCAGTGTAGTTACTAGATGACAGTTCAAACAGTCGACTCATTAAGTGTGCGGCTTCTAGGTGTAATTTAGCACCAATAATTTCTTGAGACGTTAGTGGTGATCATCTTGGGCCTCTGCATGAAGCACAGAGCTGGAGTTCGGACATGTTTAGCCTAGTTTAACATAAATACTGGAGGAAACACGCAGCTGATGCTGTTTGTTAAACGTGTATGTGAACAGGACAGGAGGTTTTTGGGTCTGTGTGGGCATCATTGCACTAAATCTGGCAACCCCGACTGTGATGGCAGCATTCAGGAAGCTTTGCAGAGTCACTGTTTGCCAAGAAGCCGTTTAACCCAACCCCCCCTCATTGTTATTGACCCCTGCACAGCTGTTGATCTCCTCTCAGGCTCTTGGAAAGAAAGCAAAATGTTGACCTATTCCTTTTTAAAAGTGTGATCTGTTTTTAGAAATGACTGTGTACCGATGAATCATTAGAGGATGAATATTTTATTTACATTAAAGATGAAATTTGACGAATAATCAGTGACTAAGACAGTTTCTTACATTTTGACTAGATGCACCTGTACAGTGTGTGTATGTTTGTGTGTGTGTGTGTGTGTGTGTGTGTGTGTGTGCAGCTCAGGAGGAAGTTGCACAGATCAAATTGTCACGTGCACTAGCCACCGTGACACCTGTTGTTCTGAGCAGTCATTTCCTATTTGCTGGGTGCATGTATGGAAACATGACAGGGCTTCCTCAGTTTATTTCTGCGTGACTTGTCAGACGTCAGCGTGGTGTTAATGTCAGGGCCGCACCAGTGAAAGGCATCCAACACAAAGCACACACACATTCACTTGCACGTATTTTTAGTTTGAGAAAATGCGATTAGGCAGGGGCGATTAAGGCTCATTAAAACACACGAGGGTGCAACTGATACAGGCTTTTGAAGGGCTCATATTTTATGATGACATTTGTTATGTTCATTTGATTTTTGCCTATTCTTAATACCAAAAAAATCCCAAATACTTATCTAGAACTGCCACATGGAAGCATTTAAAACAATAAAATGTGAGGCCTAGAAGTATATTTTCTTTTAAATCCAGGATTTGGCAGTATACAAGTTTTATTTCTGTAAGACCACAGCAGAGGCCATTAAAGGTGGAGAAAACATTTCCTTTTTGTGTAAACTTTACAATCTTTTCAAACTTCAGATCATAAAGATAGGTTTGAACTGCTCACCACTTTTCTCCAGATAATACCTGGCCTCCATCCGCAGGCGGCCCTGTGGCTTCATCTCCAGCTGAGACCGAAAGAAAAAAAGAAGGAAAAAAATAAACTGAAGCTGCAGTAACATTTTAGGACAAAAATTCATGAGAAAAACTCTGAGAATGAAAAGGGAAGTGTGTGTAATCAGGCTAGTGATGCATGAACTAAATAAATGAGAAATGAGGCATGTAGCGATGTTTGACTTGACAGTTTTTCTTTTACATAATTTTCACTGGAATTAGCATTTAACTGAATGGTGTGCAATAAAGAGAGGACAAGAAATGGAAGTAGTGGGTTACTGTTAGCTAAATGACCTGGAACAATGATTCATAGTGCTCCAGCTATGGGTATTATGCAACCTTCAACTCTTAGGGAACCAACACGGTGCTTTTTTTTTTTTTTTTTACTATTTTAACATGTAAATAAATCATTCTGGTGAGAAATAAGAGGAAGAAGGTACATCTACAGTTTTTATCTTTATTAAAGCTCCCGTGTTAGTCACTTGTGTGGATTTTAAAAATATAATCTAAATTGGTTCATTATTAGTTAAAACACACAACAGTCTGGTATACAGTCCAGTTAACTAATTATTGATGAGGAAACAACTTGTGTTATGTCGAAATTAGAAAAATTGTCATTTCATGTCTGTGAGGAAAGCAAACCGATAAGCCAGGGCCTGTCTGACCCTGCAGATATTTTGACACGTCCTAGCAGGAAAACCACAAATTAGCCAATAACATTGATGACGTTAATGATGGCTTAGGTTTGATTAGTGTTCACATGCTGTCTCATGAATTGTGGCTGTGAAGCACCTTGAGATGGAGCGCAGCCATTGGTGAAGTTATTAGTTACACCTGTGTTTTGCTGCTAAAAAGAAAATCAGTTTGGTCATTTTCTGGGTAGTTCAGGTGCTTAACGCCACAAATGGACACAGTTCTGTGTTTTTTAATGACTAAAAGGAGGATTACCTCGTTAAACATTAGGTACTTTGACCCAATGTGAGTCAGCCCATCTGGAAGTTTTGCTGCAGTGGCCAAACAGCCGGTTGGGAGGGGCAAATACAGACACACACCACCCATCCCACTTCACTAACCCAGATCTCCAGCTTCCCGTTCTCCTTCTTGCATCGTGTCGCCAGCGAGTCCAGAGCCACGGTGGCCTCGGACTTCAGCTCCGCCGTCCGGTCCTTCACCATCACGTGCATGATGCGGCCGCGGTGGACGTGGGCGTCGAACGTGCTGCTCCACGGCGGGTACATGGTGGGCTTCTTCTGCTTGTACACTTGGCCCTTCTCTGGAAAGTCAAACAAGCAACAAAGAGAAAACGATGCTCTGTCATTTGCAGACTCTTTACTTTGATTTCCTCTTAGCATCAGACAGGAAATGGGATAAGAATAAAGCAGCGTGTGATTTTCAGTCTGACTTTAAATTCTTAGAAACTGCGTGTCTGCAAATTAAATGTCTCCTTGTTACTGGCAGGGTAGAGTTTATAACCGTATGCAGCCATCACTGGTTAGTCATGTGATTTCTTTTACTGTCAACAGATCCCAAAGAGTATGTCTGTTAACAAGTACAGTGTGTATCTGAAGCCTTGTGTATTTTTTTTCTGTGTCCTGGGACTCCTTTTGTTGTCTGAAGAAACTATTAAAAACACACCAGTGATGAGGTAAATATTGAAATTTTAGATGATGATTGGAAAAACATGTGGATGACATGTCACACATCCACTAATCAGTAAAATTTCTGGATAAAATATGTTTCTTTTTACAACAAAAGTGAAAAGTAAGCTGTTAAAGATGACATGAGTGTTTGAGAGAGAGTGAATCAGCAAATCACTCATTCACCAAATAAGTTAGTTTTAGAAGTGGTATGTGAAGTGCTACAACAAAAATACTCTGATATAAGATCTCTGAGATTGTGCAGTGGGAAGCAACTCATATTTATTTGAAATGTTGTCACAAGTAAAACAAGTGCCTTACAAAGACAAGATAAATAACTGAAGAAATCCTCAATGGAAAAACAGACTCGTATCTTATCAACTGGAAGAAAAATTAACATTATAAAAGACTCAAAATGGCGACACTGAACTCCACTTGAACCTCCGATAAATCTACAAATCAGCAGATGGATTCAGTTTGAGTGAAACTTTGAGCACACACACTGTAGTTTATTTTGTCTTAATCTTACACACACCGTCCTGCTGCCCCAAATACACATTAGAGC
The DNA here is from genome assembly GCA_037176925.1 of Amniataba percoides. Classification (NCBI taxonomy): domain Eukaryota; kingdom Metazoa; phylum Chordata; class Actinopteri; order Centrarchiformes; family Terapontidae; genus Amniataba; species Amniataba percoides. Next base: position 3,034,281 of record JBAJHX010000002.1, on the reverse strand, counting down.
ACCAAATGTGGATTAATCTGCCACTGAAAATAGTCCCCAACAAATGCACTGTTGTTTGTGGTTGAGTAACATTTGCTAAAAACAACAATGAACAGAAGGACTCGATGTTGATGGTCACAGACGGGGGAAGAAAATGAAGTGAAGCTTTGAGAGACTCGCTGTCTTTTCATTGGGTTTTCTTCAACAATAACAAAAGTATAGAATATCACCTGCTTTGTCCTTTAAGTTTTGATTATTTACCTCTGGAAGATGGGGAATATTTCCTGCTGGCAATGAAAACCGACACCAGGAATTAATCCGGTTAAACAGGATGAACGTATAGAGTGTCACTCTCGCGGGATTAGATGCTCTTTATCGGCCCAAAGTTGTCATTTAAAGCTGAAATCTGCGTCGCCTTTACATTAAAATATGATAATCTTATGCCACACGCTTTAGTCGAGTGTCGTGAGATGTTTTGACTTTACTTTCTCCTCTGTTGTGGTCGGTAGATTTAGTTTGCCTCGCAGCACGTTGGATATACCATCTGAACATCTGACCAGCAGATCTTTACGATTATAGTCTCACACCGCTGGGAGATTTTTTTTGATCGCATCACATGGCCAGAAAAAAAAAATCCTGGCCTTCATAATTGACATCTGCTGATTTTTATCTGCAGTAACATCCCAAAAAATCCACTTACATAACCGCCACATGCCGTTCTGCCGCTTCAACAATAAAGCCCGCTAAGCTTTTTACTCAAAGTGATCCGCGGCCTTCTCCGTCGTGGGCTCGTCGTCTGTCTGTCCACCGGCTCCGCCGGCTGCCAGTTTAAGCACCCAGAGAGAGAAAATGTGCCTGTTCACCCCCTCCATACTCAGATTCTGAGAGTTTTTCAAAGAAAGTTTCCTTGCAGCGTGAGAGGCGACATGTTTTGGTGTCAACCTGCGCTCTGTCAGTTCCTGTGTTCTTCTGTGAAAAAGCTCAGAGGTGACATTTAGACTTGGGAGTCTTTTCATGCCTCTGCTGCTGTGAAGGAGTTTACATTTCCCTCTTTTTATATTCTGCAGTTGAGTTTTAATGAACATTTTAAATTTGAGTTAGTTGGAGTCGTTAAATTCAAAGTTGTCGCACTTTCCTTTCATGCTACACGGTATAAACAAAACACAGCTGGACCTCGTCCTGATTACTGAATCCTCCCTGAATAAAATATAAAAATGTCGCTATAGAAAGTCTATCAGCAGCATTAGAGATTGAAAACCTCGACTCAGCGGGTTTCCTTCATTTGAATATAATCGTAAAAGTGGAAGTTAGCAAAGAATGGCTCACTGTTTGACTCCTGTGACAAGCTGTCAAACAAGATTTCCCATGAACACAGGGGGATATGAACAAAACAAAAAAAAGGAAATTGCTAAGAACCGGTTACATACATACACAACTTGTGTTACTGTAAGTGCAGCTACAGGGATTAATTCACTGGAATTTAATGGTCTTTCTTAAATGATAATGTTGGCGTTCTTAAGGTCAACTAATCCCACAGAAAGATGAAAACCAGCAATGAGTCTGTTAATCTAAAGCCTGATGCAGCTTCTTCCTCTGTGCTATAGAGCCTCATCGTTGTCCAAAATAACTATTCAGTGAGGCTCGCTGCTGCACTGAGTGACATCTTCCTTCATCAACACAATCACACACACTGTAGTTTATGTAGGACACACACACGCACACACTGTCCTGCTGTACCAAATACTCACTAGAGCACCAAGTGTTTAATAGTGGAAAAAGTCCTCAAAAGATTATTTATATCTGTTTGACAAACAAAAATCGCAGTGACCAGCAGTTTTTGGGAAAATGACTGACAGTGTTATAAAAATTAAACTATATTTGTTTTTAAAGATTCATATCTAATGAATAATATGTTATGATAAGGAAGGGAAGTCAAAAAGTAGTTTGTCATTTCATGTGACTTGTTCACAAAACTAAACAAAAATATAGTGTTGTCAGCTTTGCTCTTTATAAATAGAAATTGTAGATATAGACAAATGAACAGGCTTGTGGTGTTTATAGATGCAGCTACAGAGGTACATTTTTAATAAAAATGCAACCCTGAAGAAATTTAGCTAAACCTTGTATAGTGAACCATACTACTATATTTACATGACCTACAGTAAATGCACATATGCAGTTCAATATCAATATTTAATGGTCTACTCATTTCAACTAATTTTAGATTAATCAAAAGTAAAACTATTCTAAGCTCTTCTAGGCCCATGTTTACACTTACTTCATATTTGAAAGTAAAACCTTCAATGCTGCAGTTTTGTGTACAACAGAAAAAAAACAGACTAAAAGAGCCAACTTTTTAGAGGACTTCAAAGTAAAAGCTGTTTATTGAAGCTTCCCATCACTTTCATTTGAAGATGAATTCAGAAGCAGTGAGCCAGAGTGCCTGATGGGAGCCATCTTTTTTTTTCTTTCTTTTTTGTCAGCATGGGAGTTTCTCATCATCAGCTCTTTATTTCACAAACTCAGCATGGTGCCAACGAGCAACGCTGAAACCCTGAAACCGCTAAAGCCTAGTTTATGTACAGCTATGAGCTTTCAAGTAGATACTGAGGTATAAAATTGTTGTTCTCACTTCTGTTAAAAATAGGGAATGTTTATTACATATAAAAACAGTTTCATTGTAAATATGTGTTCATATCTATATCTTAATGTCTATTGTAAGTTTTTTTCACTCAGGTCAGTGTCATTCATGCCTTGTGTGTGGGGTAAAGTGAAATGAAACTAGATGAAATTGTCCCTCCAGTGAGTCAGACTGGTGTTAATGAAATACGCACACACAAAGAGCCTCTCTCTGTCGCCTCGTAGGGACAGTCTTGTGGTTTTGCAGAGGAAAAGAAACATCAGAGCCCTCCTCTTTCCTCTCTGTTTTTAGCCCCGTCCTGCACTCATGCTCACCAGTGGTTAAAGATAGCCAGATGCAGAAGAAAGATATTTGCCCAGAGTCCGTTATCTCGCTGCTGAGAAGCTTCCCAAAGTTGTGACACACACAAGAACCACAATGAAGACCTTAAAAAATGGAGGCTGTCTTAAGAATACATGGACCCACTTGCTTTATAATATTATGTTTATCTTTTGTTGTACTCTTCAGCATGTATCAGTGCAGCTGTATGGAGCCTGTCATCCTATACCTCAGCTTTCCTGGCCTTGGTACAACATATATATACATATTCAGTGTGTATACTTAGCTTTAGTCGTCCTATAAGCTTCAGTTACTACAACTACATGACCTCTAGTATTCAAGTTTTACCAACCGAAAGTGAAAATAGCTGATTCTCTAAGGAAATATTTAAGGTGTGTAATCTTTTGAACTATAATGTGTCGTCAGAGTCTAAAAATGGAGATATGTCTATGTCTGCATTTTCTATATTTATGCCAAGGACCCACCCCTGTAGCTTAGCTGAACATTAAATGCGTCACTTCCTGGGTGTAAGAGGAATTGCTTTTGACCAAGTAACGTAAACTCTTTCATGAAGTGGAATTAATGTACAGAGGTGACAGTTTAACTTATTTGATTCATCGTTTTGTGTGTAAAATGTCAGAAGATGGTAAAAGTTGTTTTGTTCAACAAACAGTCAAAAACCTGAAGATGTTTGGGGTAAAATTAGAGAAGCAGATAATCCACACTAAAAAGCAGAAACCAAAGAATGTTTGGTTTTTACATGAAAAATAACACCAACAATGATTGATGATTGCAGATTAATCTTCTGTTGAATGACCAGTTGATTTATAAATCAGGTGGTTTAGGTGATGTCTATAACATCTTTAGCAACATAGCTGCATCAAAAATCCTCCATTAAATCAATTTTATGTAAAACTTAACCTAAAACTTAACATAAAATTCAACCAGTTTTATAATAAACTTTGTAATCAATAATTGTTGCACTGGAATTGGATTATGCTGACTATTCCACAAAAGCTGAGATTTTGGTGTCAATCTGATGAGTTTATTGTTACTGTTTGAAGTAGTTAATAGAAGATCAACCAGCTGAATAGCCAGTTGATTATTGATGAATTGTCTTAGAACATCCTTTAGTTCTTGCTTCTCAGAGAGTTTGACGCTTTTGTGTTTTGCATCGCTGCAAACTGAACATCTTTGGGTTTTGGACATTTGAAGATGACACCTTCTGCTCAGTATTTTCTGACCTTTTATCAGACCACAAATGGAAGAATCCCCTTACTGTTGTCTTTCCTTTAATCATCTCGACAAACGTTCATCCGATCAACTTCACACTAGGCGGGCATATTGGAGAGGAGCCGAGTAAGTGCAGCTTCAAGGGTTGCGTTTGTTTGGGTAAGCGACTTTTGAAAAAGCAGGCGTCGCACTAGTAAACCAGATCACAAGAAACCACGTCTCGCTGACCTTTTCTTCTTTACACTTCTGTCTTTTTCAACATAAATGCTTCACACACACCAACACACCCAGGCAGTCACTAACCTGTGTCGATGGCCTCCTTCATGTAAACAGCGCAGTACGGGCTCAGCACCTCCTCATGGTAGGCTAGACCAGGATCGATCTCAAAGTTGGAGAACCCAATCCGTAGGAAAGGCGACATGGCTGCAGGTTTCAACTCGCCGACCTCCGCACAGAAATATCCAAACGAGCTTCCGATGGAAAACCTTGCGATGATGCCGTCTTTGTGAATCAATTTCAGGCAGGGTGCTGGGGATGAGATTTCTCCGAGTTCGGTGTCGCTGTCAACCACCTTTCCTCCACCGCAGCGCACACCGACTGGCCTTCCTTCCTGCAGAGGAAAAAGAGGCTGGCAGGGGAGGAGGTTTGCTATTTTTCCGCCCTCGATGGTTTAAAACAACCTGAGAGAGAGAGGAAGAGACAGATACAGAACACACAGAGAGGAGATGTTTCATCACCCGTGACGCCGTAACCACAAGAGCCGGCTGCGAGCGAGCTTCCCTGCAAACTCAAAACTTTGTGTGCTCCAGCTGGCTTTGGAAGCAGGCTTTTACGCTAAATCAACACCTCCACATGTCTCCCCACATGGAGAAAAAGATCTGACCAAAACTATCTATTGTGTGGGGACAAGGAAGTGTTTGTGCAGCCATGCAATTAACACCTAAAAAAAACCCAAAGCAAGGTAACGAACCAGCCCTCTGAACCTGCAAACTGAATGCAGCTATAATAAAAACCACTCATACCTTCAGGACTTGTAAACAGCAGCTGTCACGCTTGGCAGAGCCTTTGTGCACCTGATACTAAAAACAAAATAATCTCTCATAAGATCTCTCCAACTTTGCTTTGTGTAATCAACCACAAAAATAAATACAGTAACTGCTCGAGCTGCCTCCTCTGCAGCAGTTTTAATGGCATAATGTTCGAGTTGGTGCCGGTCGATGTGATATTTGAGGCCTGAGCTGTGTGTGTGTCAGTCCCAGCGGTGGAGAAGAGGCTGGGAGGTGACTATTAATAGAAATACTGAAATACTAAACGCAGATCACGACCGCCTGCGCCTGAGTCCGCAATACTTGTTGTCACAGTCGTCATGGTCAGAAGCTGGCACATTCATTACTGTAAACGCAGCTGACCCTGAGTCAGCTGTGTCATGTGAGCAGGCAGACATAAAAACACACATACTGAAGTAGGTAGGTTTAATTCAGCATTAAACGTGCATGAATACACTTATTTCCTTCCTCCTGACTGTGCTGATGCCTCGTTCGGTTCAAGTTATATTCATCTGATTCACCTCTGAGAGTAACTTTTTGGGCTTCTGCACTTATGTAAATATTGTCATAATTACATAATGCCGGTACTGTAAATACTCCATACATCCTGTATGATTTGTACTACTTTCTGATGATGACAGCACACTTTTGTGTTGAGTAGTACCAAAGAAACGTATGTGTTTAATCATTGGGTCTATAAAATTGGTTGGTCCTTCATAATAACAATTCCAAACCCCTAAATATCCAGTTCACTATCAGAGAAGATAAAGTAAACAAGCAAATATTTACATTTGAAAAGCTCAGCCATTTGATTTTCATGTTAATTAATTGACTGATTAAAAGACTTCATCTTTTACCCCTTATAATTAGGAATATTTTACGGCTTGCAGCATCAGATAAAATTTTAATAGCACAGTCAGCTACTGAGAACTTTAGCTTGTTTTTAAGAGCAGCTCTCTCATTTTTGTTCATTTGTTGCACCATATTCAAATATCAGGCAAGTTTACATGGTGGATTAAAGTTGATTTTGACCTTCTGAGGTAATGTCCTACAGAGTCAAAACCAAATCAAGACTAAGAGTAGCAAGTTGTATGAAACTGGGACACAGCTGTGGCTTTAGTTTACTTTTAATAGACTTGGTTTATTATATCATTATATCCTGTTTAATTAAAACACTATAATGTGAAGAGGCTCATCAAGTCTCTCGACCATTACAATCGGCCTCACTTCATGTTCAGACCAGTCGAGTAGTTTTTTTCCTTTTTCAATTATAATATCTTGTTAAATCCAACTCGTATAAATGTCTTCATCTGCATTTAATTATGCACATTTCCCAATATTGATCCTGATATTGAAATTCTCACACACACTCACACTTATTCACTCCTCCTGCCAACACAGATTCAGACATTTGAAATGTGCAGAGCTGCAGCCTCCGGTGCAGTTTGAACATTTTTTTTTGTTTGTTTTAAAGCTGGAGGAGGAGTAAAACTTCCGGTGTCTAAGTTACGACGATATAACCACACTTCCTGTCTTTGTGCGGTTTCATTTTTCATGTTGAAGCTTCACAGGTGGAGCTGATGCAAACACTAGATTGAAAAACACCTGCGAGCTCAAAACAACTTCAAAGTCTGACTAGGTGGGAAGAGAGCAGATGAACTAAGTTAGTAACCAACAAAATATGTAAATATCTGAAAGGTGCAGTCAGGACATCGACTAGCAGCTTCTGTCTTTGAGTATCCTGATTTATTTAAGATAACTTGATCTCAATATGCACATACTTAAAAATAAAAGCCCATTAAAGTGCTGTGTTTACAATATTAATGATAGAAACAATCCTTTAACAGCATCCTACAACATTAATGATTTATTTGATGATTTAGCTCAGCTTCACTGTCACTGTCTAATGATTCAATACACTCAAGTTTGCTTTGACAATTAACTAAATAATGCAAGTAAATGATTTTACAATGGCTGCCAATATGTGAAAAATTGTATAATTGTGACCCTAGATACACTTAAGTGTGATTCGCTGTGTTAATGTACATTTTACTTGTTGTAGAAGACAAAGAAGAGTTTCTTAAGGTAGATAATGGGAACAGAGAAGAAAAGTTTATCTTGAAAAGTTTAATTTTGAGATGTAATTTGTTTTATTTCTTTATTGGCCTTACAACTCATTGGAGGCTCATCATTTTAGAGTTGAGACTGATTTGAAACATGAGTGGGTGTTGGCTTGATCACACTTTTGATTAAATGACATAGATAGCACATTTCAGGGTCGACGCCTGCAGGACAAAACTTTCTGCTTAAAAATAAACACATTGGTAGTTGATCTGTCGATCAGCTGGACGCTAAACTAACCAGTATCACCAGTAACTTAATGAACTTTCAGTTTGTCCACCTCAACCAGCCGGATTTTAACAAAGTAAATTAGTAACTTAAACAACGTTTTTTGGAAGAGGGTGAGAAGTTGATCTAAAAAACAAAAAAGGGAAAAACTCTAAAGCGTCACAGAGAGGTCAAACTATAAATATGATGTTGTTTCCCTTCCACCTCTAAAAAGGGTAACTGCATATCCAGCAATCTTCAGAGCTCCTGCTTCCTTTGATTTAACTTAATATATTGCTTGTCTTTCTAAGGCCTGTTAATTTGGTTAGCTTTGGTTAATGTTTCATGCACATTTGACAGGTCTGAAGCAGAAGGCTTTATTGTCTGATTTGATGCACAACATGAGGAGATGTTAAATAGCGGAGTTTTAAAAGATCCTCTCAGGAAAAGACGCCAAAATGCTGTGCTGCGTTCGAGCTGATGTGATGTAAAGTATGACGTCCTGACGGGATTACACCATCTATGCCCTCTTTCTTTCTTATGAAGTAACCGTACTCGACATGTAAGAGGATTTCCTCAGGACCAACACAGGGGTCATTGTTAAAGCAAGCTGCTGATCTTTATGCTGTAAAACCTTTTGATTACTCCTCTGGACCAAAACAGAACGCTTGAAATCGGCTGCTGATGGAGGCTAATGTGCTTTCTCCACACGCTAAGACACAAACACAGGTTTTATTCAAGCGAGGGAGGAGTTATTTAATTGACTGTCAGATCTCTCGTTGATGTTTATCTTCTTCAGCACAGCCGGCGAAGGGAACAGACAGACTTTTCTGCATCGTGTTGTCTCTGAGCACACAGGCTTTTATGTGCAAAGGGATCAAGGCGCCATCTGAGGCGGAGGAGTCACTTTGCTGCGACCACCCATGGGCCCTTAAAATGCCACCGCGCCTGTCCACCCGTCCAGGGAAGGTCAAGCACCGGTTTGCCAGCCCTGGAGACCTTTTAACAAAGCTTTCATGAGGGAGAGCAAAGTCAATCGAGCCTCCCACCTGACCCCTCTGTACCGGGCACCATCAAAGCCCTGTGTGTGTGTGTGTGTGAACGAAAGCTTTTTGAAGTAGTTGACAGAGGAGGGGGCAGATCTTTGTTGTTATTGACAGGAGGTCCATGTGTGTGTGACAGAAGCTTTTGACTACAGCTCGCACAAAACAAGTGTCCCAGAAGTGGTCACTCGTTCAAAGAGAGATCATCAATGAAATATCTTCTCTTGTCAAACAGGCTCAGATTTAAGATACCTTTAAAAGGCCCTTTAATGAAAAATTAAAGTTGTAACTTCAGCGCCAGATGCCAGTTCCCTCAGTAGATGCTAAAATCTTTAAATCTAATTGTCTCTGTGACTGAACCTTTTGCCAGATTACCTCAACAAGTTACTGTACATGTAGTCAGTGTTTTATATTATCCTTCAAATTCGCATTCAAGAGGGCACTTTGTACTCCACAAAACTTATCTCACAACTGTAGTTCCATTTAAATGCTACTGTACTTTAATATTGCTGCTCTTTACTTTTACTTTGCTGAGTCAGATTTGGTTGATTCACTTCCAAAATGTTCCCTCTCAACCAGCTACAACATTAAAAGGCCATTTGTGTGATACATTTATTTATGAGACTGGAACTACTACAGCTGCATGCATTACTTCAATAGTGTATTTGTACTTTGTGGTGTACTTTAGGGGTATTTCAAACCTCATACTTCTGCTTCACGGTATTTAAAAGGGAAATGTTGCACGTTTAAAGATAATGAAAGTTAAACCAGATAGATCTTGTTACACAGACAGAACATCTGATCTGATTAATTATAGTCCAAAACTCAGTCTGTATAAAGGAATTAAAATGACTGCACATGTTAAAGCATCATTAATAATCAGATAAAATAACACTGACAGGTACTTGTGCTGCATAATGAGAACTTTGACTTTTGGTACTCTATTTAGCTGATAATACCTCTATTTTTAAAGTAATTTTGTAAATGCAGGAACTTGTGGAGTATTTTTACATTGTGGTAGTTCTATTTTCACTGCTAAATCTCCTCTCAGTGTGCAATTATGAAATTAACTAGCAGTAGACGCTCGCTCAAAGACATGGTGGAGCATCACAACAACGCTATTTACACACCACAACAAGGTGTACGCGAGTTTTGTTTTTTCCAACCTTCATGACTGAGTGCAGCTTAGTTTCTGATCTGCTTTGCGATCAAATGTGTTTCTAAATGCAGCTTAACAACTAGCTCATTCTGTGGTTTTCAAAGCAAGAAAAACAAAAGAGAACTAAAGCAGCAGTCCCTCATCCTTTAACACACCAAAGGCACCAAAGATTTAAGTTACAACAATGTGAAAGGTCTTAAATGTGCGCTGTAAAGTGTAATACTGTGTGATGTAGTTTGGTTAAAACTTTGAGAGTTATATTTAAAAAGAGTTACTAACCTGTTAAAGAGCTCTGAAGTTTGGTGCTCGCAGACAGCAGCTGCTCTCCATCTGAACATCTCTCTGACAGACTGGAGGCAGCAGAGTGAGCATTTAACTGTGAAATCACGGGGCGTTCAGGGACCGTAGGAATATGTAAATGCACCAAAGAGGGTACTAAATAAAACTAATTAAAAAAAACAAAGATAAAAGTTTTTTGTTTGTTTGTTTGTTTGCATGGCTTTTGACCGAGATAGGACAAATTTGTGCAACAGATTAGAAGCAGATGATGCATTCAGGTGCTTAAATATCTATTGCACATTTTCCATCTGCTATCCTTAAATAGATAAACAGATCTTAAATTATTATTCATTATCAATGTTTTTTTTTTTTCATTTATATTTTTGCTTCTGCTCTTGGCACTTTTTTTGTGCTGTAGCGATTTTGACTTGAGATGCTGCAGGTTCCCAGGCGACCTTGAACGCAGCATTCATCTGTTCACCCACATGCAAAATGAAACTCCTTCATGAAACAATCAGACAAAGAAGAACCTATAGAGCACTTTCAGTGCGCTTATATGGGAAAAGTTACGGCGTGTGGTTTCTTGATGCACCGCTTACGTAAAACAAGGAAAAGAAGCCCTCGTTTTTAGTTCATTTTAACTTTTGCAGTTGGTTTGCCTGCCTTTCTTCTTCCTGTAAGCTGAGGGCAGCAGTGAGCGAACTGAGACAACTGTAGCGGAGGTTTTATTGACATGTTACAGAGATTTAATTCACAGTGAATAATCTACTGAAAGCGAAAACTGTGGTGTACCAGGTGTGTTAACAAATGAGCACACATCAAACATCTTTCAATATCTCACCATTATTACTTTTTTTATTATTATTATTTTTAACCACAAGCCAGAGACACATAACCACATGGAGAAATAGGCCATTCAAGGACAAGGATGCCAAACTGCAGCTCAACAAGTGGAAAGTCTATCTAACAGTGAATAAAGTGATCAGTTCTGCTTTTTGCTGCGACATTTTTGGTATCTGTGACCGTCACATTTTTAGATGAGCTCACTCAGTGGAAAGTTTCCAAACTCACTGTCCCCACGCTGAATCATACATGACATATTACTTTACGTCAAGAAATAAGTTTTGAAGGGAAATTTGATTTTTTTTGGTCATGATAACACGTTTCTGACTCCTCAGACAAAACAAGCAGACACAGTAACATTATCATCTTTTAAAACCAGTTTCAAATTCTCTTTTAAACCTCAACGTGATACTTTTATGGGACAGCTGATAATTGTATGCACATATAAAATAATAATAATGCACGTTATGCTATCATTTTTATTTAAACTAGTATGTCTGTCCTGTTTTTTCCAATTAAAAGGTAAACAAATGAAGCAAACAACACGGGAAAATGTTTTTTTTTCATATACTTTTTCCCTCAAAGCTTGTTTTTCATAAAACAAAACAACTTGATTGCTTTAGAAATGAAAAGAAATTGGCTTTAGCATATCAGAGGTAGAAAAATAAGATTGTTTCTTAAAAATAGCACTTTATTTCAGACAAAATGCTTGAAACAAGTTGTTATAAATAAAAAAGAAGTTAAATAATGTCAACACAATGCCATTTCTTTCATCTTATATCAAAGAAATAAGATTTTCTACATTTAACATACAGATTGCCATAATTATTTAACACATAACAGATGTAGTTGTTTGTATTTTGTCCACCAGGAGGTGCCAGTGTTCATGTAATGACCTTTGCAGTATGTAGGAAAACACTTTTAGGTGGATTTTGTTTGGAAAGCCACCAGTTAATACCTAAAACAAAAGTAATAACTTAACCCAAACACAAAGAAATATGCCAGATTGAAATGGAGTTAAAAGAAATAATATATATCTTGGGTATATTTCTGCCTCATCAGCAGTCAGTGACCCTTATCTTGAGGCTGATTACAGGCCCAGATCTTTTTTTTTTTTTTTTTTATTTTCCTCCAGTATTCCTTCATCTCTCCATTTATTCATCCATCCGTCCTTCCTGTTCAGAGGCAGAAAGAGCAAACCGCCTCCGCAGCCAATCAGCAGATGAGACGCTCAGATAACTCAGCAGATGCTTCGCTGCCAAACACGTCCGCCCATACTGGTTTTTAAAAAAAATATTCACCTGGACGTCACATCCACCCTGTTAGTTTTTCACACTCCGAGTCATGCAGCTTTAATAAGAGAGTTTATCTGAGATGCTGCCTTTGTGTGTGTTAATTGTGTGGACAAGGCCACACTTCCTCTTCCCATAACTGCTGAGTGTTTAGGAGCTTTTGTTGTTGGGTGTAATTGTTCGTACGAGCACAGGAGGAACAGTTTTAATCTCACGTTAATTGTCCACAGAAGAGAATTATGACGCTTGGCATACTTCAAACACATCAGGGGGATGCAGATGATCATTTTAGATCTGTTAGTGCTCAAAACATTTACCGAACACATCCTAATACTGATCACATATCTTTAATGTATTTTAATATCTTCTGCTGTCCTTTACTGTGGTGAACTGCCCTCTACTGTCATTTAACGTATTTTGCTGTCTCCTGCTTTCGTTTGCTATTTTCTGCAGATATTTACTGTATCTTACTGTCCTGTAATGTCATTGGCTGCTCTAAACTGTCCTCTACTCTCAATGAATGTCTTATGCCATCTTTTACTGTCATTTACTGTCATTCACTGTCATTCTCAGTCTTTTATTTTGTTATTACTGTCGTTTCCTGTCATTTAATGTCTTATGCCATCTTTTACTATCATTTACTGTCATTCTCAGTCTTTTACTTTCATTTATTGTCTATTGCTGTACTGAAATTTCTTCTACTTTGTCTTTACTGTAATCTGCACTGAACTGTTTTGCACTGATTTCTATTGTCTTCTACTTTGTATTTACTGTTATTTATGGTAATGCCATTTGATGTCTTTTACCACCATTTTCTCCGTTTTACTGTCTTGAGGCCTCCCCTCCTGTCTTTTGTTTTCATTTACTGTTTTCTACTATAATGCATTGTGTTTTACCATCTTTTACTATAATTCACTGTCTTTTACTTTCATTTACTGTATTTTACTGTCCTCTGGTGTCATTTACCATCTTTTCCTTTCATTTCTCATCTTGTAGTTTCTTTTACTTTCAATAACCGTCTTTTAGTTTCATTAGTTATACTGAACTATGTTTAAATATAGTGTCATGATCTTTTCCCTCACTGTATTTTAGTATATTTTACTGTACCAGGCTGTACTGTGCTCCATTGTTTTGTAGTGCTTTTCACTGCTTTGCCACACACTGTCCACAAAGTCCTCTACTGTCCTTAACTGTACAATGGAGGGAAAAAAACTCTTTTACTTGTCTCTCAATTTAGTTTTTTCTTTCAACATACTAAAGTATTTAACAGCTTTTGGTCTCTGAATGATTTTTTATTACTCACAGACGGACTCTTAAGGTCTCAAATACAATAGATGTTGATTGCAGGATCTTTCTGTATCTCGTACTGTCCTGCACTGCATTTTACATACTACACCCTCCAGAACCATTTTCACCTCTAGTGTACCATCAGATATTGTTTATTACGATCCTTTTTATCTCCTCTTACTGTCCTTTACTATCCTCTCGTAGGAACCTGCACTGTCCTTTATTGTCTTCAGTTGTTATCTGTTGTCTTTTAGTTTCCATTATTGTCCTCTCTGTACTCTTATTTTATTCTTTTCACTTCTCTTTAATGTCTTATACTTTCCTGTAACGTCCTGTACTGCTATCTGTTGTCTTTTACTGTTATTGTCCTCTTTGTGTCCTCCATTGCCCTCTAATGTCCTATACTTCACTATAATGTCTCTCTCTCTCTCTCTCTCTCTCTCTCTCTCTCTCTCTCTCTCTCTCTCTCTCTCTCTCTCTCTCTCTCTTTCTCTCTCTCTCTGTCTCTCTCTCTCTCTCTCTCTCTCTCTCTCTCTCTCTCTCTCTCTCTCTCTCTCTCTCTCTCTCTCTCTCGTTTCCTACTTCTGAAATGCCCTCCGCTTTATTTTACTGTCCTATAGTTGCCCTCTGTTCTCTAACTGTACTCTGCTATAATTGTCCTGTACTTTACTGTGTCCTATACTGTCCCATACTGTCCTCTCCTGGCCCCTGCTGTACTGCACCATGGGGCTTGCAGCAGTGTATCATGGGAGCTGGAGTTCCCCGTGCGGAGCAGAGCAGCAGCTTCCTTAAACAGCCAAATGTTATTCTTGGCTCGTCGCCCGTCGTGGACTGTGTTTTGGAGCTGCTTTGAATTTCAAAATCTCCACAGCGAGCTGAAAGAAACAACTTTTGGGATTTAAATAATTTCAACTTTGTCATATATATAATAATATTTATATATATAATGTTTTTTTTATAAGTAACCTTATGCAGGATTATGGGAAAAACCTTGTGAATAATGTTGGTGGTGAATGTGAAATAGGAGGGCATTGTCTGGCAGCGTTACATTTCCCCTAAACTAATGCAAAATACTTAAAGACGTGAATGTCAAGTGGACTTCCCGAACAGGAACTTCCCCCAAAACACTATTAGTCTCTGTTTTGTGTCTGTGGGTTTTTTATTTCTCCAAATTAATACCACGTTTCCCGTGAATCTACTTGGTTTCTGCCCCTCCTCCTTCTTTCCTCTCATTTTATCAAGAAAATCTGTTTATAGCTATGTTTTCTCAGTCTTTAAATCCCTCCAACTTTAACCAAAAAGTCTGCAGGTGTTTGGTTTGTTTGCAAAGATCAGCACGCCTTCTTTTTTTCCCCCCCTCTCTCTCTCTTCTGTTATGTGAAGCAATCCATCAGATTTCTTGCCAAAACCAACCTGCCACATGTAGTGCAGAGGTCGCTCGAGGCTCACAGTCTCCACAACATCGGTCTCGTTCATTTAACTCTTCTACCTTTAAACCTTTATTCTATCTAACACTCAAAATAACAAAAAAAAACTGTTGCACTACCAGTTCATCTTATAAAAAATTATTTCCATCCTGCAAAACAGATTATGTTAGAAAATAAAGAGAGGAAACCTTAAAACATCCTCAAGTTTATTTAAAATCTAATCTAATTTTCCACTTAGTATTATTAATTAGATTATGAAGATTTAATTATGCTTAAAATGTGTTTTGCATCATTATTTTTTTCTCTTTGTTGATAGTATCTCTGTAGAAGATGGTTTTTTTGCGAGACTTTAAGTACTGTGTCTTTGAGTTTTTGAAGCAGGACCTGTCCGAGGATCAGTCGAATAATTAAATGAGTGATTTCAAAACAGAATCATCAGACTGCGCCTTTGCAAGCAGAGATAATATTAATCTGGCTGCAGGGTGACTCGATACCATTTCCTCGTAGAGTCCCTCTGTAGGTGTTGTTTTTTTTTTTTTTTTCTCAAATATGCGTAACTATTTTTGTGAGCCGAACCACAAGAGTCCTTCGGGTTTCCCCGTGCATTGCACTAAATTAATCCTCCTGCAAGAGCTGAATACGAGTGGCAGCAAATCCAGGGAAGGCTTTTCTTTTTCTCTTAATCAGTCACCCTCTCTGTGGTGAATATGAATTAAGATGAGGAGAAAAAATCTTCTTGCATGATGATGAGAGTCTACATATTTTCTATTAATTCAACTCATGTTTTGTTATGGCCTCTTTTTTTTAAAAAAAATGTGATGTTTATTGAAAGAAACAGCTCAGATAAATCGCTCTCAGTTTGAGTATTTTTTGACTTGAGAGAAGGATTAATGATGGGCAGACACGAGGAAGAGACGGAGAAGTGGAGGGCACGTAATTGTAAAACGTTATTCTTTTGTACAGAGCATCAATACGGGACTGAAGGGACGGAGCCTGTACTCTTTTTTACACACGTTGCCATGGAAACCAGCCCAGCAGCCAACCAGCTGCTGCAACAATCCAGAGAAACCCCCCACATCTACCCACCCACCCTCCACACTCCTCCTCTTCCTCCTCCACCACCACCACCCAGCCATCTTTTACACACACGACCCCCGTCTTCATATTACATACCAGCACATGGATTATTATAAGCCGACCACTGAGTGTTTCTACAGCAAGAGAAAAAACGAGGAAACACACACACACATTCACACACACACACACATTCACACACACAACCTTCTACCTGATCACAACACACACACACACCTTTGCAGGCAGTTGCGGTGCAGAGAGCTGATGCATAACTAAACTGTGACACGGTTGTGCAGCAGTTTATGATACAAGGAGCGGAGACACGGCAGGAAATGAGTCGGCTATTTAAGAGCAAAGAATAACCGCAACGCACAAAAGCAGGCAAAAGTGAAATCTGCATAAAATAGAGTTTCTTCTCCTTTTTTTAATTGGGCTTTTTCTTTATGGGATGAAGAGCAGGCCGGCAGGAGAAGAAGACAAACAAACACTTAAACTCACTGAGCGCATGTGCCGTGTGTGTACACATGTGCACACAAATAGAGCGTGATAATTGCAATGCCTTGCGTTAAACATCTGGTTAGTCTTCGCCACATGGAGGACAATGAAATACAAGAGGCCAACTGGTGGCACAGAGCACAATCAGGATGTGAGCAACAGAAAGAAATTTCAGAGAGAAAAAGGAAACGGGGGAGAGAAATGAGAAAAAATGACGTATTTGATGTACATAGATTTACTACATGCAGCACACACATCTGTGCATGCAGTGATGGAAGCACTTAGTCATGTAAAATGTAAAAATACTAGCAAAGTAAAGATCCTGCATTCAATATTTTACTGAAGCAGGACTACACAAGTATTTTCACCAAGTATTGTGAGAAAAAGTCCTTTGTAATACTACTTTTTATTATTATTCATGCATTGACTTTAGCAGAATTTAAGGTTGCTTTTGTTGTACATGTAATGTAAAAAGGAAGAAATACTTAAAAGTAAAATAGAAATAGCTCAAAATTTCTAATTTTTCAGTTCAGTATTTGTACCTTAGTGCAGAGTCAAGTATATCATTTTCCTTCCCACCAGTGTCTGTATGATACAATCAACATAATCAATTAATGGTAAACATGTTATTTGAAGTAAAAACTCATATTTTTGAGCATGCATATATTTTTACTTGAATTTTGTGCTTTTTGTAGTAAAAAATACTTTGAAACACTATTTACAAGACCGGTTTATGTAAGATTTACATCCTATGAATTCATTTTTTGTACTTTTATCACTAAATCGTGTATGTCATGGACACTTTAAGTGTTTATAGTGTTCGATTAGTGCTGAAAGTAATTTGTTTTTTGCTAATTAAAATCTGAGCCTTTAATAGCAGTTGTGTTTGCATCTGTGACACTTTGAGTTCCCCACATGGGATCAGTGAAGTTCAGTTTATGTAAGAGGACACTAAAAAACTAAAGTAAAAAGCTGCTGAAAAGTTGAATCAGACAGAAAATGTAGTTTGCAGGTGACTTTTCTGCACTTTTGTTCGGAAAGAAACTTTCGTCATACGAGAAGTTGATGACTGTCCAATATGTGATATTGAATAAAAGTCCGGGATCAGGCAGATAAACGGGCCCAGTCTTAGTTTGTTATTCATGCTAATGTGTCGTCTGTGACTCTGGTGTAGTTTTGAATTTCCCTGACGCAGTGAGGAGGAGGAGAGCTGAGTTTCATCAACCTTCCAGAGACGGACCCCCCTACCATCAACACGGGCCCGGTCTCACGTTACTGACAGCCCTGCCCTTAAGGGCCGAGCACACACACACACACACACACACACACACACACAGTGCTAAGCCCCCTCTGTGGTTCAGTTAGCTATGACAGGACGACATGACATTACCATCTCTGATAATCCACTCATGTTCTTTACAGGCCGGTGAGGTGACATCTTATAGCATGACGTGAAGTCAAACTGTGACTTTGACTTGACATTTTCTCTGAACAGTGTCAGATACTGGACTGAGTATTTTGGTTTTGGGAGACATTATGAAATACTCTGTAAATACTACAATCCTTATACAACAAAATACTTCGTGTCAGAGGGTGA
Organism: Amniataba percoides; assembly: GCA_037176925.1. NCBI lineage: Eukaryota > Metazoa > Chordata > Actinopteri > Centrarchiformes > Terapontidae > Amniataba > Amniataba percoides. The sequence continues at coordinate 3,016,237 of JBAJHX010000002.1, read as the reverse complement.
AAACCTAAAATATGTCATGTTTGACCTTGTTTTTAGCTTGCTGGCACAACTATTCATGGTGCATTTTATTAAGTAATTAAGAGTTTTATTCTAACCTATACATGACAGTGTGATCCGTCTGCCAATCTGAACCATAATACCCCTACAGGTATAAATAAATAGAGAAAAACCTTACTTTTATATTTTTGTGGACTTTTTTATGGTATCGAGTATTATTGATGCATTAACAGGCACCAGGTGTGTAATTGTACCTTTCTTTTACTTAAATAAATATCTAAATCTAGTAATGGAGTATTTTTCCATTGTTGTTTTGTTGAAAAAGAAGGAGGTGAGATTCAGGGCCTCTGTTCAGTGAGGTTGACAACAATATCTGCGATCAATTCACTGGTCTTTGATTAAAACTCAGTCATTGTCATCTGCCTCTGATATGATGGATAAGAGGCAGTTTGATTGATTACATACTGTCTGTATAATCCAGATCAATAATACACTGGAGGGCAAAGGAAAAAAGGTAACCTTAGGTCAGTTCCTGTTAGACAAGTCAATGCAGTTTAAATTTGTTTTTACAATGTCGGGGGTGACCTTAGATTTTTGGGATCCCAGGTGAGATTTTGCATTTCTAAATTTTAATAGGTTCTCCATATTTAAAAAAATACCAACACAACTAAAGGATGCTTCAAAACAGGCACAAAAAAACAGCTGCTAAGCTAAATCCAGCACATTTACTCTGACATATTCAAACAAATACTTTTCCAACCATATTATAATAAGAGCTAGGATATCTTCTCTCTTCCACATGATATCTGCTGCCAAAATGTTCATCATCAATAAATCTTCTTCCACTGTGCTGTTGGAAAATTATCGGGATGTGAGTCTTTTGACCATCTTCTTGCCCATTTTGAGCTGCATGGTCGACGCACGCTGGATTAAGATGATCGTTTTCCCAACAGGATGCAACCTTAGAAACATGTAGGAAAGGGAAAAAGTTGCAGGCACGCTCCTCCAGCTCCTCCTGGGGAGTGTTTATCCAGTCCAGGTTTTTATAATAGTACTCTTCAAATAATCTTTCAGGGGTTCTGGAGAGTTCAGTATCCCGTGGTCTGACTCAGCATTTAATAACATTTTTTACCCTGTTTTTTATATCTGGAATAAAAAATGGAGTCCTGGTGTGAATCTGACCACGGCTTTCTTTTTACCTTCCATTTTTACAGAGCGCGAAGGGAGGAAATTAAATCTATTTTCTATCCAAACGCTATCATACACTCCAAACGCTATCGTACACAGCTCCATCTACATATCCAGCTGCTCTGCGGTGAGAAGCTGCTGCAAATTTAGTTAATTTTGCAGAAGTATCAAACTGCAGGACCGCTGAAGCACATATTTTTGCATGAATATATTAAATTCACTGTTCATAAAAATATTTAGTTATTCCATTGTTCCATTTTGCACATTTTTTCTACGTATCTCTATTTGAGTACACTCAAGTAGAGGTGTTAAAAAGAAAAAAAACAGTAAAGCCAACAATGAAATTTGAACATGAGAACTTCTGCAAGTCTTTTTTAGCATTTATTCAATGTGAATTTCCATGTAGGCGGGCTGCTCGGCCAACTCCTAATTATACATTTCTTTTTCTTCCTTTTTAAATTCCCTCCCCTGCCGCCCACCCGCAGCACTCAAACACACTTCTCTCTACCCACACCAGTCCTGTTGTGTCCCAGTACTCTGCCGTCTCTGTTCAAAGCAGCAATTTATTTCCAGTTTTATCATTTCATCAATTCCCCCAATGATAGCATCAACGAATGCATTACCTTTTGAAAGAGAGATGAAGGGAGCGCAAAGAGATGATTTTATACCCTCTGTCTCTCCTCTCTCTCCCTCTCTCTCTCTCCACATATCAGATGTATGCCTCGCTTGGTCGAGCCAGGCATATGGAAATGGAGCCGTAGCAGATGGGAGGGAGTCCCACAGGCAGTCCAGATGACTAATGAATAATGAACAATAGAGAGGAAAGTGCTCTGTCGTATAAACAGAGGTGTGATGTTCAAGATAGGCCACCGTTCAGCCCTCGCTAAACATTAATCAATAGTGAATCGTGTCTCTCTGTCTGAATCACATGAGCACGGCATCAATTTGCCTCCACTCAGACGTCTATTAGCTTATCAAAAGCTCGGGGAGCGCATAATTTATGAGACATGCCTTGCTGGATTCAGATTGCGATCTGTTGATGCAGGGGATACAAGCATCTCTCAGTGCAATTCATTAGAAATAAAGACAGATTATTCCCAGAGGGCAGGAATGTGAAGTTTGGACTTTCTGCAGGAGTGGAAATTAGCCATGCAGAGCCCACTGTTTAAAAAATGCCACTGTTGGAGCTACATTTAGAATTTTTAGAATTTCTGGCCTTTTTTTTATTATTATCTGTTGGTGTATTTTTTATATTCCTGTGGATACAGGCCAAATGTAGAGGCTCACATGGAGAGATTTCCATCGCAGCTGCTGAATTATGCAGCTTGTTCACAGTCTGCTGTAAAGCAGCAGTCAATGTGAGATTTTACCGTCCGGCCCTCAGTAGAAACCAGCGAGGGATTTCAGCTGCCTTTTTAAATTCTGATTTTCAACAAATGTACAAATTTGTAGACATGCTGGTTTGAATCTCGTGTTGTGTTTCTGGAGAAAAAGCGAGGACAAACTTGGAATGCTAAACTTGAATAAAAACATCACAATCATGACCTTCACTGCCAGAACACAAAATACCAAATTAGTTCCCAGTATAATAACTGACTGCTATGTGGGACTTGACTGAAAAATATATTATAATTTGACATGTTTAACTCAATAGTGATTAGATTAATTAGAGTAAATTAAATTACATTGTAAAACTTCAAAAACATCTTAAACTTGACCTTTTTAACATGTGATTTTCTTGTATTTGTACCTCTGAGCAACTTTGAGATAGTCACATTTTCTGTCACTGTTTGACAGCATCACATCTTTATTTATTTTCACCAGATTATTGTGTGTTGAGTGAAATATTTAAACCAAACATTATGACTGTGCCTATTATCCGAGCATCATTTAATACACATTTTCCAAATCTTTAACGTGACTGGCTGCACAGTTTGTACTGACTATCTGATGCTGGGACAGCTAAATGATTAAAGAGGTTAAATCACATGACTACACATGATCTGGTTCCATTTGTTTTCCATCCTTTTCCCAAAGGCAAAGAACAAGCTTTGTGCTCAAACACTAGTTAATTTCCCCAAGTCAAACGTATGTAATTTCCTGTTGCCAACAACTACATTTCTCTTGTTATATTTTAGAGGACATGACAAGATTACATTATTAATCGAACACTGGAGCTCCCACTACAGCCCGCTTCATTTTATTCTTTATGTTTGACTCTTAAGTGGTAGGTAAAGTGCAGGCTTGTAACAATTTTTATTAAAAATTGAATTTTCATCAGCTTTTCCCTCTTTCTTTCCAAGTAAGCACAAAATATTTATGTCAAAGCCATCTTTTTTTCAATTCACAAATTGAAAATTCACATAAAAGCAAGCGGTCGGAAAAGTACCCACTCACAGGCGCTTTGAATTTCCTTTTCAGTTTGTTCACCACCATCCACATTTCTTTATAGAAACTTTATCAAAGCCGGCCCCAGGCATATGTAAACGGAGGACCCACCACCTCTAGGGGGCCTCAAATGAATGCCTTCTGTTCATTTTTCCAAGTCGTATTATCCTATATTTGCATTGTTTTTATATCTGCAATCTTTACAGGAAGGCTCCCATGACTATTAGTGAGTATGTGAGTAAAGCTTTATGTGTAAGGCACTTTTTTAAATCACGCAAAGGGCTTCACAAACACACACATGAAAAATGAAAATGTGTAAATAAAAAAAAAAAAAGAAAACACAGAAATACATTTTAATTACAGTCTAAAACATCACACAGTGAGGGACTAACCAAACTAACGAACCTAAACACAAGACGGGCATGGAGAATCTATAAAAAGCCTTGCATAGGAAATGAGATTAGTTTTTGGAAACAATCCAAAGTTTCAGCAAATCTAATAGATCAGGGAAGATTATTTCAGAGGGTTGAGGCTAAGACAGCAAGGCGTGACCACCTTTTGTTTTGCAGTCAGAGCGGGGGATGGATAAATGGTTGAGGTTTGAGGATCGGAGTGGTCGACAAGTTGAATGAGGAATGAGGAGGAGAGAAATGTAACTGGGGGCAAGGTCAAACAGTGCTTTATACATTATCAATAATATTATGTGGATAATGTGGGACTAAGACTTGTTAATAACCTGACAACCAGTCAAAATCAGAAATGAAAAGTTGTGGTTGGTTTAGCAGTAAAGAGAAAATAAAGGTGCAAATGAGTAGTTCAAGATCTCTAGAAGACAAGATACATGAGATTTTTATTATTTCTTAGCTGAGGAAAACAGGACTGTACTAGCTTTGTAAGCTGAGAGTTAAAAGTCATACTCTTGTTAAAGATAATACCAAGATTTGTAGCAGTGGGTTTGAGATTTGAGCAAAATGGTCCAATAATCTGGTTAGCTGATGTAGCAAATTTATCCAGTCCATTTAAAAGAACTTATGTTTTGTCAATGGAAGCAATTAAGAGACATCTTTTCTTTGGTGACTGCTAATTACTGATTATTTAATTTGTTCTTCTGCACATATTTTTGACACTGACTTTCCAGGTTTCAGTGGAAATATCAAAACATGTTGTAAACACTCTTGCTTGAATTCAAAAGCCACTTCTTCATCTGGAGGCGAGAAACTTCACACGACACAGTTTCACTTTGTTTTTTGATGTTAGATACAACACTGCATCATCAGCATAATCTCACAACAGTTGACCTCAAAATTAGGGCACTGTGAGACTTTTTTCCAGCTACAAAAAAATTGTTCTGTGATATTTCTTAAACAGGAAAACAGGACTGCACTAGATTTGTAACCTGAGAGTCAAAAGTCATATTCTTGTTGAAGATGGTGCCGAGATTCATTGCGGTTGGTTTGAGATTTGAGCAAAATTGACCAATAATCTGGTCGTCTGTGGTGGGAAATTTATCATGTGCAATTAAACAAATAGCTGTTTTGTCAGTGGAAAACATTGAGACATCCTCTCTCTGGTGGTGGCTAATTACTGATTATTTAATTAGTGCTGGAGCACGTATTTGTGACACTGACTTTCCAGATTTCAGTGGAAATATCAAACATGTTTTAAACATTCTTGCTTGAATTCAAAGGCCACTTCTTCATCCGGAGGCGAGAAACTTCACACATGACACAGTTTCACTTTATCTTTATTTTTAGATGATAGATACCACACTGCATCATCAGCGTAATAATCGTGACATTTGACCTCCACGTTGGGGCTCAGAGCGACTTATTTTTTTCTCCCTAGCTAGGAAAACTCGTTCTGCTGTTGCTCTGCCGTCTCTTTGTCTGCTCGCGCTTCTAACCCACAGCCGACTGCAACAAGTTCACACATTTACTGTCTCGAAATGAGGCAGGTTGAGAGGCTACAGCAGAAAAGAACATTGCAACACCTCATCAAAGAACAACTTGTGAGAGGCTGCGAGCACTGAAACGCTGATTAAATCTAACAGTGTTTTTGGAGAGGGTGGATTCTGCTTTAAGGGTTTAGTGAACAGTCTGAAGTAGTTCAGTGGTGAGCTGACAGATCGGGCCTCGTCTTCATCGCGTCTGATTGTTCTCTCTCTCTCTGCCGAGCCTTTAAAATGTGTGTGTGTGTGTGTGTGTGTGTGTTACCATGACCTAGATTTCAAGCCTGCAGTGCAATGCAAGTGATGGTTTGTGTGTGTGTGTCTGTGAGTGTGTGAAAGAGATGGAAAGCTCTGTCTATGGTTAACCATACACCTCGCCTTCCCCCACATACACACACACACACACACGTTGAAATTACCTTCATCCAGCTGTGTCCTGTCACACACTCGGGGTTTTGACAGTAAATTATGTTTTGTCTGTCCTCAATACGATTTTTTTAGAAGGTTGACTGGTAATAACTAGTTTTTTCTTACCTTGTTTTATTGTAGTTTTGAGGATTTGCAACCCTTTTGTCATGATTGGCCTGATCTTTACATCCTTGATAAGACTGATTATTGTTGATTCACGGACTAATAAGATGCACTAGATAGTTTTCTCTGTCTTTGGTGAATTAGTTCCCAGTATTTGTACCATTTTATTTGCATCGCCCACTTAGTATTTGTATATTTTGTGGACCTAGAGATAGATTTACCTTTTAATTTGATGTGTTTTTCTAATCAGTCATGTATGTTTGTGATATGACACCTTTATATTAAGTATATATATATTTTTGACAGTGGACAGTCGTATCATCATCCATTTTAAGTGTTTTCATTGTCATTCTTACACGCTTAAGTTAGTGTGACCTTTGAGACAGGTGGTAATGTTGCGTGAAGAGTAAAAATATTGTTGCTATGGTTACACACAGTTAAATATACCATGCAAACTGATTCAGAGCTGAGGTTAAACTATTACCCTGGCACATTTGTACAATTCACTTTCTTTTCTTTTTGAGGCCACTGTTTAACATTTAGAACATTTTTGTGTTTATTGATTGGATTTATTGATTAGTTTGAGCAGAAAAGAGGTGAATATCTTCTGTCATGTTTTGACACTATACTTAGGTCTAACTATGGCGTATTTGCATTTTAATGTTGATTTTTGTGTACTGTTCCTAATAAGGTCAATTAATACTAAAGTTTTTTCCGTTTAGCTGTGCCATAGTAAATGATATAGTGTCACATATTACGCACTCTGATGTTGGCCTCTTAATGTTTATATTGACTTGGTAAAGGTGTTGACTTTATTTTGCAAGAGGATGGAAAATTTACCCGAACACACACAGGAGGACCGAAAGTGAAACCTAAGATGGTGACGATAACATGATGACTCATGATGGCATCCTACCAAGTTATTTCACTATGAGTGTAGTATTGATCGAGTCTACAGAACAATCAGAGTACTTTAGATGCACTATGTCAGCACTAACTTGGTTTTTTTTTAGGTATAAGTGTATTGACAGTTCACTCCTGATCAAACAACAGCCAACAAAACAATCTCAACAAACTCGAGGTTGACCCACTCAGGAGGGTTGTTGTCTTTCAAGTTCCTTTCAGACCCTGAACACTTCTTCTGTCTGTTCAAGTGATGTCTCTCACATCAGCTTTGCTTACAGCTTGATTCAGGCGTGAAAGGACATTTATGCAAAGAGCCTCAATACTCGTGTGATACCAGAGAGAGAGAGAGAGACGCTCGCTGCCTATTCTCGCAGCAAATCTCATCATTTATCTCATCAGAGAGCAAGTTCTGCTGTCTGTTTTTATAACATACAGGGTAAGATTAAAAACATGAGCGAGTGTTTGTAAAGGCTTATGAAAGTAGTTCACCTTTTAGTTGAGGTCAAAAAGGCAAAATTAAAGGCCGGGCAATTGAGGCATCAGCACATGATGCCAAAGTTACAGCTCCATGGCAGGAGGGAGTGGTTGCATCTGAAATGACTGTGGTTGTTATATGGGAGGGGAAGCCTTCAAAAGCCTTTAACTGGAATTATGACTTGTTATACAGGTTGTTTTTTTTTTTTTTAAACCTCTTTTTCCTTGACGGCATCGCGGCTGGAAAAACACGTTTTTATGGACTGAATCAAAACGAGCTCCGTCACAGTCTTTCATAGGTTATTCAACTGATTTTATTTTCTTTGTGCGTAAGAGATGAGGTCATGCCTTTATTTATTATTTATTCCCTTTCTGCCTGTATGACCTTGTGTCGCTGAAGGCTTTGAATCGCACTCGCAAATTCACCTGTTGTGATTTTTATCAGGGTGCTTCCAACATGTTACATCCATCAGATTATTTTAAAGAGATGCACATATTAAAGGGGCTTTAAGGACCTGAGCTAAACTCATCCTGTAAGAGGAAAACAACAAAGGCTTCGGGCTTGGCAATTTATTCTTGCTTCCTCTGCAGCTTTCAGGCGTATCATATGGTCTTCAACACACAGCATACCAGCTGTGGACATGATCATTGACTTTTGGAGCTTCTCCTTTTACACCAAAGAAAAAATAAAACACAGCAATGCACGCTAGCAGCTGTTCATTCAGCTGGAATAAAGCCATATATCGACAAGAAAAAGAGCAAAACTCAACAGGACTTATATTTACGGGCATATTTCTGAAATACTGTGGACTATTTCAGGACTTACATGTGGCAGCAATCATTAAAGCTGAGTTTTATCACCTCATCTGAAACTCTCGGCTTAAAATAGCAGATCTATTTACACCCACATGCTCCAGGAAAGGCTCCTATTATTATTTATTTAATCAGACCGTCTCAAAGTCTAATGGATTAAGTTTTATTACCATGTTTTGTACCCACTGAATCAACCTTTTAATAAAAGGACACTGTGAACCTCCTCCTTTATCCATCAGCGAGGATTTTCTGTATCCTTTCCAACCACCAAGACCTCAGCTCGCTCGCTTTCCCTCCCCCTCACTCGTCCTCCGGTGCACTCCTCCTCTCCTTCTTGAACCTCTGCCTCCCACCTTTTTCCTCTCAGACTCACCCACAGCGGAGTCCTTGAAGCTCTTCACTGCGCCGCTCCAGGATAATGACCCGATGGCAACTCGGCTGTGCAGCGTGATGCTGAACCGAGGCAGCCAAAGAGAAAGAGGCAGAACTGTGAAGTGTGTGAAGGAGTGTGTGAGTGAGATCTTTAAGCAGACTGTGAGGCACAGTTCGAAAGTGTAAAATCATTGTTTTTTTTTTAAAAAGGAGTGGAATCAGCTGTGCTTTTTGTACAACCACTCAATATTTCATTTTCATAAGTCTGTGATTTCCTGCGTTACCCAGAGTGGCTCTGACAGCCCACAGAAAGAGAGAGAGGGGGCACAAGCTTGTTCCATTCAGTTGTGGGTTCAGTATGTAGGAGGAGGGTGTGATATAAATATTTTTCCAGCCAAGAAAAAAGAAAAAAAACAACAGTGTCATACATACCACATACTCAACCAGAACACAGTCAACATGTCCGCCGGCCGCATGGCATTCTGGTCATTGCATTCCCGGCGTCTTGGTGTCACCACAGCTTAACATTAATGATTTTGTAGTTTTAGATTGAATAAAGTGTGCACGAATGCAGTGAAACTTTTCTTACTCTTGTAAAAGGTGAAAGAATAAACAAAATGCGTAAAAAACATTACTTTTTTTTTTTTTTTCAAAAAAAAGCTTTATTTTCTGGATTTTCTGCATTCCTCAGTGGTAGAAATAGATCAAATATTAGCTTTGAACAGACGCATATACATTATAAAATCCCCACATGCAGCAATGTGTTGTTGAGGAAGATCATGCAAAATGGGTGAAAGCTCCAAAAAACATGATTTAGACATAATCAGAGATTTTTATTTTAGGTTTTCTTTGCTGCTCTGTTAACTTACTACAGTTTCCAAAGTGAACACAGCTGTCATGCTGTTTGCTGTTTCTTTTTTGAGTACATGTCTCGATATTTTCATATGCTGAAGACACTTGAAGACGAATTTGGGAGTTCAGACTCGTCGGTGATTCACGGTGTTTTCATCTTTCCATGTTTGTTTCTGAGGTGCAGTGTCACAAAGCAAAATATGATTTAATTAGTTTGACTTAAAGCACTTCATATTAATTATTGCTGGAGACGCTCTTGCTCACTGTGGCTGAACCAGCTCTAGCTTACAAATGGATGATTATACTCATATATGTAATGACTATAATGGAGTTTATGTAATGTTTCAGACCAGAAAGCTCCATGTGATGACTGCATGTGTAGATGAAATAGTGTGAAGCCTTTTGTGGCCTTTTGTACTTGAAATCTGTTAATTTGCTTGCTGGCTTCGGTTGGGTGTGAAGATTAAAAGTTGTGACGTATCAGCGTAAATTTATACGGTGAAGTTGGCAACCAGTCGCTTATTTACACATCTAGCTGTTACAGAGCGGCACGATTGTTCATGGAGCGTCGTGTTTTCTGTCCACCTGATGAATTCAAGTCCAATATTTATCTGTATTTTGGTCTTTACCTCCTCCTGAGGGGAAATATCTGGCTCTTTAGCTGCTAAATGCTCTGCTGTGTTCACCTGCTGCTCTCTGACTGTGTCTGTCTGCTGTTTGCTGCTGGGCAGGTAGTGTACTGTGGTTTTTACAGCCTTTTTTACTTTTTCTTTTCCTCTGAAAACAGCCACCTGCTGCTGCTGAAAGTGAGAGTGAACCAAACCAGTAAAGTGTCAGGCCGGTCAAATGAACGATGAACTGAATCTCCCCATAAAGCAGGCTTTCTTTTTGTAAAACAATTTCGTTACTGACACTGGGCAGACTGCAGGAGATGACATAGCTTAAATGTCAAAAAATAATAATAAAAGAATAAAATAATAAAAGAAATAAAATAAAGTAATAATCCCATAAGACTAAGCAGCAGTAAAAGGCAAAAATATACCCATTTGTTGAAGCAAACATCAATATTCAGCTCTGCAGATGCACGTTTGTATATACTAAACAAATCGTGTTGTCAACTCTCAGAAGACTTGTTGTAGCTCCTAAAACTAGACCAGCATTTATCAGAAGCACATACACCTTGTTTCATTTAGCAAGAGGAATTTTACATGGCATGTGAGAAATGTTGCCAAACAAGTCTTGTTTAGGAGAACAGACGATCTCAAACCTGATAAACTTTCTCTGATTCTTCACTGTGGATCCCCAGTAATGTTTTAATTTACATTTCCAGAACATGCGAATAAGATTAACATCATTAATCTGACCAAGTAAAACAAGTTCTGTGGACAATTTATAAAGCTTATGTGGGCCTGAAGTGTTTTGATATATTTTAAAATTTCATCAACAGGGGTGACTTTCCTCTCATATACTTTTAAATATACAAACTATTAGAAATATTAGAAAATATAACACATTTGGATTTGTCAGGTGGTCTGAAGCTGCTGAAAAATCACAATCAAAGATGCTTAACTGTGTGTTTTGCTGACAGATAATTCCCCCCAACAAAGACCAGCTTTAATCAGTCAGTCTGACAACGTGGCCGAGGAGATATCTGATCCGCCGTCACATCTGTCGCCACCTTTAACTGAAACTCTTGAAACCACAGCAGCTGAATGTGAAACACAAACTCCCTGTCTGCTCTCACTCAGGGCTTCCCTTCGAAAATCAAACGTCTGTTTACTCCTCTGCTGTCATGACTTGAATTCACATACAGCGGGAGGATGGAGTGAGGGGGGGGTGAAGAAAAAATCATGCAAAGCGGACGTTTGATATGTGGTTGCCAGGCAACAGTATAAGGTAGCAGCTTTTCAGAGTGACTCAATAGAAAGTGTCAGAGTTGGGGAAGCATCTATGTGTGTGTGTGAGAGAGAGAAAGCTATTAAATTAATTCAGCTGCACCCGTACAGGGCGCTGGTGAGGCACGACACATCTCTCGCCGCTGAATACACTCTGAATGTGAATTGGCTAACGTTACGTGGGGACCGGCGCGAGTGAATCAGCATATCAGGCAATGTGCCGCACGCATGACTAACGCAGCATTACCTCCAATTATGTTGCTACATGAAACAGCTATCATCACCACACAGTAGGAGGGGGAGGGATGGAGGAGGAGGGGGGGGGTCATTTCTTTTATTTCACCACCAGGAACCGTTCTGCCAATAAAACACCTTCCTAATGGCTCCATCATCTCATATACAGAGTTTTAATGGCGCCGCTGACACTGTTTTCCATTTCGGTTTGTTTGATAAACTGGAGCCTGTCAAACCTGCTGCCATCATTTCATTTTCTTTTGTCGCTGCCAAGGTGACGTTTAAATCAGATCAGATGTAAGTTTCATTATTATCATCGATAATAATCAACCATAGTTTAGAAATTAGGCCTTTTTGCCCTCATTCCTGATCCGAGACCAACTCTTTCTTTTTCCCAAATTAAAATCTTTCTACTTTAAAATCTATAAAACTGACAGTTTGCAAGAATATTAGGCGGGAAAGATGAAACACGCTAATGATTTCTGCTCCAAGAAATTCAGATTATTCTTGTGAAAAATGGATTGTTTTACCTCCTCACGACTTCAAAGCACTCAAAGAATTGAATTTCTGTCTTTTTACATTTACATTTATTAATTTGCTGTGCCATGTGATGTTTTATTGAGGTTCAATCCAGGCTACATTTATGTTCAGCATTTAAAATCAGCTGAATAACTCTCCATAATCATTGGCTGGTTTAAGGTGTAGATATCAAACTTCAACACCGTTTTACAGCTGTAAATGTATTAAAATCTGCCAATCAATGGCAACATCCAACACGTCAAAACATAGTTTTCTTCAAAATATGATACAGAAGAGCAATTTTATATCAGCACCACTATGAAAAGACTTCTTCACTTCACTTTAGGAAGCCTGCACCGAAACAGATTTAGGGACTTAAAATGGAGGGATGGAGTCTTTCAAAGGTCTACTTACTAGCTTTTTTTTAGCCATATCTCCCATCAGCAGCGTTTGTTATTAGAGAAACTCCTCGTTCTGATGCAGACCATTAATGAGAACAAAAACTGGTAACACACCTTGAGTATAGATTCTCAGGTCCAACTGGTTTTTAGGAAAGACGGTTTTCACTGTGACTTAGGGGAATAATCTGTACTCTCATCTGAAAATGTAAACGGATAAACCTCCTCGTACCTGCCCGAAACTGAAACAGTTTGCTTTTTGTTGTTCACGTCTGTGTGTGTCTGGTCTTGTTGTCATATTTCTGTTTATTCAACCGGGTGTTGCTGTAAAGGCCTGACCTCTCTGCCAACCTACCCTTTATATATAAAGCTTAAATAAACATGACTAAGTCTAGATTTTGTTAATAGCTTTTGAATGACAGATTGTAATGTTACAGCAGTTTTTTTTAAGTGCTGTGTGTGTGTGTGTTGTGTGTGTGTGTGTGTGTGTGTGTAATGAAAATGGCTTTTTGAGCGCTGGCGTTGATGCCCTTTGTATGAAAAGACTTTTATTTCAGTCAAAAGAGATAAATCACAGCTTTTGTTTACCCACTTCAGTTTCTATTTTTACTCCTGGGTGGCATTTTGCTTTGTTTTGTTGTGAAAACAGCGTCTCATTTCTTGTGTAATTGCACCGTCTGATTTTTGGGGAATACATTAGTGTCTGTCAAGTTGTGTGCTTTGTTTTGTGTTTGTACCACAGATTAAGTTAAAAAAAGTGATGTTATAAACTATCGTGATTCACGTTATTCAACATTTGACATTAAATTATATCTACTTACATCAACAACTATTAGTCAGGATCAGTTTTATACCATTTATATATCCCAACCCTTTTGTACCACAGCCGTGAAGAAGGAAAGTTGCTTTATTTTATTTGTTATATAGAAAATGCCATTAATTAATACTACATGAAAGTGGATAATGTTGCAGTATGTTTTCATTCTATTTAACTGTTAGTCTTTAAGATATTTGGTCAAGTTTGAAGCCATGTTAGTACTAATGTATTTTCCATTATTTAGAGCTAACTTTTTCATTTTTGCCTTTTTATCACATTGCTTATTACATTATTCCCTTATCTTGAGCTATATTAACTATTTATCCCATTACCTCTATCTCTTTCTACCTTTTATGTCACTGTGATTAGTTTATTTCATATTATCATTAGCCTTAGCTAACTATATAAACTACTTATCACTTTTAGCTAATGATTTTAACTATTTATCCATTACTTTAGCTAAGTGTATTAACTATTTATCCCATTACCTTTCTCTTTCAACATTTTATCGCATTACCTTCAGTTACTTTATTTTAGCCATTATCTCATTATCCTTAGCTAAATATACCAGCAAATTATTACTTTTAGCTAACTATGTCAACACTTTATCCATTACTTTAGCAAATTATATCAACTTTTTCATCCTTTACTTTTAGTGTCATCTTTTTATTTGTTTGGCTGTTTCAGCCATTATCTTGTCATCTTTAGCTAACTTTATAAGCTATATATCTCATTACCTTTAGCTATTTCCCATTGCCTTTAGTTAACAGTTTCAGACATTATCTCATTAAACTTAGCTAACTGTGTCAACTATTTAGCACTTTTAGCTAACTATTTTAATTATTTATCCATTACCCTTAGCTAACCATTTCAACCATTATCCCATTACCTTTAGTTAAATATATCAAATATTTGTCACATTACTTTAACTTTTTCAACTATGTATCACATTTTTAGTAGTATTTCAACTTCTATTAGTTTTAACTTTTAAACTATTACTACTATTACTAAACTACTACTATGAACTGTTTTTTAAATGTATTTGTACTTTTGCCATCTTTCAAACGTATTCATTACTATCTGTTGACTTTTTATTTATTCAACTTTTGTAACTGTTATTAGCTAGCTAACTACTTTTCACCATAGATGCATTATACGTACTCTGATACCTCGTACAAGTTTTAATTTGCTCCCAGACGGCTCAATATGTGGATTTATTTTTATGATTCATTTTAGTACATCTTTAAACCTCTACAGTCTTTCCCATTGCAATTCAGGAAGTAGTTGGTGGTTGCAGGGCTCCATCCCCTCCTTCATTATCAGTTAAAACAGTTAATAAGTGGTTAATAATTCGGTTTTGACGTCTAAACGATGGAGGCAAACTGCAGTAACATTGTCGGTGTCTCACAGAGCGTCAGAGGGAAGTGTGGTTCCTCTTTAACTCTGACTCTGCGCATCACTGTGCGTTTGTTCTGTTAACCACAGCGAGGTCTGACTTCCTACATGTCACCATGCACAAGGGAGCGCCCGTTTAACCCTTCGTCATCCTCCTCCTCCTCCTCTGCAGAAACATGTTATTACTGAGGGTTAGTCACTTGAATGCAATTACTATTTATAGGAAGTTTGTGAATAGTGAGTCCAAGATGAACAAGAACATGCTCAATTTGCTCTCGCCGTCAGAAAATGTTAATTGTTTGCACGTGAGATGTATTTAAAGTAAGTCAGTTACAGCAGCTGAAGTGCAAGAAACTAATGAATAGATCTTTCTTATCCATTGTGAACATCATTAAATGTCTCTGCCCACCGCTGAAATAGAAAAATAACAAGAGTATGACTGCTGTGGTGCTACTTTAACTTTTAAATGCCAGTCATTTTATATGCTATAGCCTCTTTGTCGGTGCAAAATAGGTAAAAATCTTAAATTATTTAGTCTGAATGGATGTAAAGTGAATGTGCTCTGGACATGTACTTTGAGGTTGGACATTTCAGGAGTGAGTGTTTACCCTTTGTAATTTCTCACCCTTTTCTTTTTGTCTCGTGTACCCTCAACCACAACAAGTAACCCAAAATCAGCAACAGACGTCATACTCTAAATACGGGGCTTTCCCTCAGACAAAGCTTGGAAAAAGGCACCCCCTCAACCCCCCTTTATTTTACCTTTTTTATTCCTCAGCTCTCAACAACTGAACCAAGATAGCCAAATATTGCTGTTCAACTTCAGACTGTTGGAAAGCAGTAAAATTCTCCTGAAACTACTGCATCTCTTTAACCTCTGTGCATGATCTCTTTTTGATAGTTTGTGTAATAACTAATATATATTTTCACTTCCACTCACTGAGCCTCCCACTTTTTAATAACCTCTATTCTAAATATGTTTTCATGAATGCAGTTATAAATGTTACTACATAATTTAACGCCGTAAAGCAGCAGTGGATACGTGGTTTTATACATTTATCTATTTTCTCTGCTTGCTTGTTTTCTCTTAAATGGCAGCAGCAGTGTTAAGGTGGTAAAAGTGACTCAGGATGGTATGACCCGTGTAACAAAGCTGGTGGTTAAATGGTGAGTGTGATTAATACATACACTAAAATTAGCTTCACACCACTTACTTACATATGTGTTTTTTAAGCAGACATTAATTTCTCTTCTTTCAAATTAGAGATTGACAATCCATATATTTCCACATATCCTCCATCAACTGCACAAGCCTTAATATAGCAAATTTTTTCAGCACATTTTTACTTAATCTAGGATGTTTGAAATGATTAGTATTATTGATATCCGTTAATAGCTAAAAAAAAAAAAAAAAAGATCCCAGCTAATGAATTCATTTTTACAGTAATGCTCTTAGTGTAATTACGATGTACTTTTTTCTGCTACTTTTAGATCTACTTTACTACATCTAAGAGTATTTTTTAGCTTTACCACACACAGTATGTCTAACAGCATTAAATAGTGGATAGAAGTTAATACAGAAATAAAAATATTCTTTTTTTATTGTGCAACTACAGCATAACTTTAGTGTCTGGCAGCCATAGCGTCAACAGGAAAAACAGAACAGACATTGTGAAAAAAAAGTTCACGATAAAGGGATAAAAATCAATAGAAATTTATTTTCTTACTTATCAAAAATATCTGCAACACATTTGCATAGATGGACACAAAATAGCTTACATGATTGTTTTATATGATTGTAACAATGAGAAGTAAGCACAGCTGAGTTCAAACACGTGAGACGCCTTTCTTTTGTTTTTAATCTGTAAAAACACAAACTGAAGTATGAATGTAAATCAATGGATTCTGTTAATTAACAATTTTCTTAGGGGTTTGTTTCAGTGGAAAAGGAGTTCATGTTGATATACAATATTAGAATATGAGCATCCAAATAGATTACTCCTTTATAAATTAAGATAATAAATATTCCAAATATATTACTTCTTGGTTTGTTAAATACTTCTCCAATATATTTTCATATCAGAACCAATTATGTCACACAAAAAGGGGAAAGCTCTTCATGGTCGATAATTATTATTTTTAATTTAAATGCTATAATGATCCTCTATCACAAATAAAAGTGGAAATGAAAAAGCAAGAAAAACAAACACAAATGTCTTCAGAAAGTCCTCATCTTTTCAAAAAAAAAAAAAAAAAAAAATCTTCACAGATCAGTAAAAGCACACGGATCGACTCCGATGTGTTGTTGTGTGTTCAGTCAGCAGTGGGGAAGTTTTTGTGGGCACTGCGTCACATTTTCACACAGACGTTATCCCAGAAATTAATTTTCCAACTTCTCGTAAGGGAAACTTCCGCTTCTCAGTTTGTGCTTTTCCAAAAGCAGCCGCTCCCAAAAATATCCCTTGTTGTTGCATGTTGGAAAGGGGCAAAAAGACTTGAAAACTTCCAAAGTTTCCCCACCAGGAGGCACCTAACAATCCAACATTTCCCTGGCGGTGCAGGAAGTCAAAGCCTCTTTTCTGACCGGGTGTTCAGCGGTCGACACGCTGCTGCTTGCTGCTCCTTGATCAGTTGGCGAACTGTCTGTAAAAGGCAACCTTGACACGCTCAATCTGGTGACACAGTTTGATGGCGGGTCCGAGCTTCAGGTCCATGCACTCCTGCACGGTGGGCAGAGTGAGCAGCAGCAGCGCCTGGCCGTCGATGTCCTGCACAGCAAAAGAGAAAGAGGAATATTTAAACACAGAAAGAGAGGCGACATCCACTGTTTTGTTTTCATATTTTCGACTTATCTTGATTCCTGAACACATTGTTATTAATTTTCCTTTTTACTTTCATTATTCAGATTCCTTTATTGGGCCCACAGTGGGGAAATTTACAGTGCAACAGCAGAAAAACAGTGTAAAATAGACCATAAGAAAAGCAAGAAATAAAAAAATAGAAATATATGTGTATATATATATATATATATACACATGTGTGTACATATGTACATACACATGTATGTACATACATACATGTTCAAATGTATGTAGTCTTTGTTCGATTAGATATGAGGTAAGTACATACATATATGTATGTCGGTATGTATGCATATACATACATGTATGTATGTATATGTATATTTATGTACGTGCATGAATGTAAATACATTTATTTATTTATTTACATTCATTTATTTTATTGTATGTACACATGTATGTACGTATGCATGCATGTATATATGTACAGACATACATACGTGTGTATATATGGATGTTTGTATGTATGTACATACATACATATATACATGTATGTATATATGTATGTATATACATAGATGTAAATACATACACACATGTATGTATGCATGTATGTATATACATCCATACATACATGTGTGTATATGTGTTTGTATGTGCATACATGTATATATGTATGTATGTACGGAGATGTAAATACATACACATATATACATATATACATGTGTGTATGTATGTATGCATGTTCATACATTTACACATGTATGTATATACATACGTGTGTACATACATGTATGCATATACATGTATGTAGACACATACATACATATGTACGCATGTGTACATACATACAATGAAATAAATGAATGTAAATAAATGTATTTACATTCATGTATGTACATAAATATATGTATATACATGTATGTAGATAGATGTAAATACATACACACATATGTATGTACACATACATACATACACACAAATATAGATATATATACATATATATATATATATATATACACATATATATGTATTAATATATACATATATATATATATATATATAAAAACAAAAAAAGTAAGTTGAAGTAGATATAAAAATAGGACATAAATCTCTGCATCTTCCATGTATACAAATATAGACATACCTATGTATTATGGCACTAGAAAATACACATTGTAGGTTTTATGCAGTAAAGTGATTAGTGACAGATGGTGATTGTAATCTTATATCATGTTAAAGAGCCGTTAGAGTCGTAATGCTTTTCTTCCTTTGCAGAAAACTCACAGATGGATTGAGATTTTTTTTTTTTGTCTTCACACAAAAAATCCAAATATTGTTGTTGGGCATGAAAAAAAAAAGCTTTTTTAAACAGATTTTTTCCTTAAGAAAACTACCTGCAGGCTCTCTTTGCTGTTTAGTCCAGTCTAAGAAATGTTTGTGGTCATAAAAAGTAATGAGAAAAAAATCATTTCTTTTCATTTGTAGTATTTTTAATCTTGTATTATTATTAAACCAACTGTGAAAATAAGCTAACCAACAAGAAAGAGAACTGAGCTGAAGAAATATGTAATCAAACATTAAAGAGTGATGACTGACCTCCTGATGTTTGAGTCATAGTAAAAAAGAAAATACAAATATTGGCTCAAAATGTGAAAAAAGCGAGGGTAAGAGTCAGGATGTTTAAAGTGAGTAATGTTTTATTTTTTCCTTGGTTCTCTCTACTTCAAAGGCGTCAAAATTCAGAGGTAAAATAAGAATCATGTTTGGATGAGGAAGCAGGTTTGAGTTTGGCATGTAGCTGTGATGACAAGGAAAATATTAGTAGTTGGAAGCTATTAGTCATTTAGACGCACCTCTGAAAACATGCAGCTAGGCGACATTTTTTTCAGGTGGGGTGCTGTGGATTGCTATGAAAAGTCAGTGTCTAGACTAGATTTTATGTAGAGTCAGGCACCTAATTTTATTCAGTGGGCGAGGAAACACATCAGGGAAAAACGTGGTTTGGTTCAAGAGCTAAAATTGGATGTTCAATGAGTATTTTTGTATGAGCAGTATTAATTTCTCCTCCATTGTTTTTGACGTTTAGCGGCAGTCAGATGTGATGGTTGGTCTTTGTCCCTCCCCTTCTCCACTGTAATTGGATGGGTGGGAAAAAGTGACAGTGACGAGCGCAGTGTTTTACACTTTGGTGGACACCTGCAAAGTGTCCTCACAGATAAGTAGTGTGTTTGCATGTTTGTACCTGCTCCTGGAAGATGTTGGCCAGCGACGCGCAGTCAGTAGAGTTGATAAACTGAACAACTTCGTCTACGCTCCACTCCAGAGGATTCCTGTCCAAAACCAGCTGACCCTCCTCCTCCTCCACCTGAAACACACAAAAAAACACACTAAGTTACAGACTCTCAAACAAATTTAATCGCTCAAATAATTTTTGTAATTGTGAACATTTGGGACCACAAATGTGCAAAATCACAGTTAAAGTGACCAAATTTGTCTTGCTTCACTTTGTTTTGAGGAGCTGCTGATGATGACACACTTAAAAAAAAGTGGCTTCAAATACGTTTCAGAGAATAAAAAGATAAAGAGATAAAAGACTGGTTATAGTGTGTTATCTGGCAAAGTATTTGGGCAGATATGATGTAATGTTTTATGACAAACTATGGTGAAAACTCTTCCATGTGTCTCACTTCAGGACATTTTGATAAATGTGCAACAATCAATTATTATCATTAACAATTAATCCCACAAGAATCTGATTTGCTCCATGTGATGCAAAAAAAAAAAAGACCAAAGATGAGTTTTTAATGGGCTTAATTGCATCACTAGATACGCTCATTACTAACCACTGTGAGGGTTGAACCTCCATCAGTGTGTCGCCGCTGCGTCTGCACCTGCATGTCATGTCCTTTGGGTGGCTGGTACTTGTTGTTCTGGTTGTACAACGACAGCGAGCGTGTCGACCTCCTGCGGCCCTCGGGGGCCTCCTGGCTGCGCGTCGTGTTGCCGGCGCTGACGGCCCTGCGCAGTGTCGCGGCCCGGCGAGGTCGGCTGCTGGCCACCTCCACCGAGGAGGCGTCGGTGTGATCCTCACGCGGCTCCGAGCTGGTGCCTTCACTGCCCGACTGCAATCCCATTTCTTCATCGTCCTCTCCTTCATCACTGTCCTGCAGGAGGAGGAAGAAGAAGAAGAACAGAGGTGTCTTCAGTCCCTCACCTGTTCAATCTTGCTCCAAGAGTCATATATTCCAACATTTGAAGATTCAAAACCATTAAATTATCATCCATTTTCATGCAGATTTTTATCCATTTAACAAATAATTTCTATTATTATTTCATGACTTAAATAAGACTTTAAAACCTTTTGTGTATTCAGATATTATTACAATCACACTGTTTAGGTTTCAGCTAAATGATCCTCCTCATCAAATATTCAGTTGTGTACCATTAAGAGCCAGTTTCACATTGAGATGCACGTAGTTATACTTTTTTTAAAATAATCATTAAGTTGTCTTTTTTTTTTCCCTTTCAGTAATCGATAAAGCTGCCTTGCTATGTTGAGAAATCGTTAAAAGGTCCGTGGTGTGTGTGTTACCATCTTTTCAAATGTATTGATTAAAAGCTTGACACCTTTCTGTGAGAAACAATGACTTTACTGCACTGTGTTTTGGCTGGTTAGTATTAAAAAATGAACATCCCGTCATCAAAAAACATTTGATGGCGGGCAAACAGCTGGGATGATGTTGAAACTCGGCTTCCAGCTCCACTGGCGTTTCATTGGTGTCACACAGGAAGAGACATTTGAGCCAGGCAGAAACCGAGCTGAGATCAGTCTGAAGTTCCCTGTGAGTGACGTTAGACATTACTCATGTTGTCCTCTGAGTTTCAAGTTTCAACTTTAAGCGTCAGGACTGAGAGTTTAGATGGGACTCAGATGAGTTTGGTACTGAAGTTTGGATTACAAGTGGATAAAATTCCCAGATTTCATGAGCTCTAATCGAAATATTACTTGTTTTTATAGCAAAGAAAAAAACAAAACATCATCCATCATCTAGTTTGATAACTGACTAATAGCTTATGCCACTTTTCTTTCAGAAAGGTCGAACATTACCTTGTTTCAGTCTCTTTTATTCTTTTTAATAATTTTGGCTTTTGGACAAAACAATAGACTATAACTAAGAATTATCTTATAGATTGATTGATTGGATTTTTTATTGATTAATCAAGCAGTCTTTGCATGGTTAAAAATGGTTTCCCAAAGCCCAAGATGGCGTCTTCAAGTTTTTCCCAATCAACAGATTCAAAACACAAAGTTCTTTTGTTTGTAGAGAAAAACTGAAGATTTCCACAATAGAGAAGCAGGAAACCGCTAACTGTAAATATTTTTGCTTGAAAAATAAATCGATTATCAAAAAAGTTGCCTTAATCTTCGGTCGATCAATGAACCAGTGAATCTATTAATTGTTTCAGCTCTACAAAAACAGTTAATTGATTCATTAACAAATTATTTGGCCACTAAAACAAAAATATTTGTTGCAGCCCTGCCTACATCTGTCACTTGATTTTTCTCTAAATGACTAAAACCAGCTGCCACCCAGTCAGACCAGTAAACACTCCTGATTTTAGTCGCAAAAACACAGAAAACAACCCTAAAAACAAAAGTTCATCACAGAGTCATTCAGCTCAAATTCGTCACACATAAAACTAAAGTGCACGCTCAAAATTGAGGGCCTTTAATTGGCGCGACCAAGATGTGAATTATGAGCGAGTGAACTTCGAGGCTGTCCAGACTAAATTAAAACTCTTAGCGGAGCAGCGTTTCCTCCTCGTCTTCCTGCCTCTGTCATATCTGGGGATGTTTATATTTACACACTCGATTATGACTCTGTATCCGCCTGTTGCGTGAGCAGGAGCCGACAGGACGGCGATATCACCGAGGAAGAGGGGCATGGCGGAAAGTGAAGGAGAAGAAGAGGTGTTATCTAACCTGCGGTGAGCCGGCGGGAGTGTAGTCCACCGCCGACGAGCGCCTCTTCTTCTGGACAAAGATAGCTTTCCTTTTCTTCCTGCGGCGCGTCGGCTTGGCCAGGTCTCCCTCCGCTGTCTCCTCTCCTCCCATCGGCTTGGACAGCTTCCTCTTCTTCCCATAGTAATAGGCTGCGGACGCAGAGCAGATGTTGAAAACAATGAAACCCAAAACAAATCTCAGCTACTCATCAGAGGCAATTATACACTCTGCAGCGCCTCAGGCTTTGATTTGGGTCCCCTTCATAGCTGTGGTGCAGGAAGTGATGCGTTTAATTACAGAGACTCACTGTATTTGGTTTTTGTCTGAACCGAGCAGTTCTCCGGGCACTTGTCGGTGACGAGGACGGGGCTGAAGAGGTTCGGGCAGCACTGCAGCTTCACGCACACCTTTCGACAGAAGTCCGGGATCTGGTCTGCCAGGCGGACTATCCGGATAGTGGAGCGATAAGTTTTCCCTTTATATCTGAGGGGGAAAGAAAGAGGGAGTGGGGAGGGATGTCATGACATTGTCAGCCCGTGATTACACTTTTATTCATGGGAACAATGCTTAATTAAACTATCTGTAATCCGTCAGCGCGCTCCACAATGAATGATGATTGCCTGCGCGGTAATGGTGTGAAAGTGGGCCGTTTTAGGAAAGACGGCAATGATTCAGATCGTCTGGCTGATGAGGACTATCCGGGCAAACGCGGGGTCAATCCTGCAATTTCCTGTGTAATGGCAAAGGTTAGAAAAGGTGAGCTGGTCTGTTGGCTGCGCTCAAGGACAAATCTGACCTGCAATCTAATGTGACTTCCCTGAAGTCTGAAGGAGGGACGTCTTCAACATTCAGACAGTCACAAAGATCTTTTGACTAAATTTTTGCTTGTTTTTTTCTTACAAGATTCAAACAAGAAAGAGATATAATACGAGTTGTGCAGGCGTTTGATAGTAAATTAAAGGTCACCAAACGTTCTGAGACATGAGTAAACATGAGCTGATCTATTTGTAAAATAGAAAGCAGGTAATTTAATCATTTTTTTCGTCAAAATACATAAAAACTGTACCCTCTGTCAATATATATCCATCCTCATGGTGATACCGAAATTTCTGTTGCTGATTAATTGAACTAAAAAGAGAACTGAACCTTCTACACACCAGTCAGAAATGACTTGACTCTCCAGGCAGTAAATTCCCCCGAAAAATTACGAGTAACTCCTTTGTCGAGTTGTCAAAACACTCATGCATGAATGTGATCACTGTGCCGCGCAGCCCACCGCAGGTGACTCAATACAACCTGTGTCTGGCCAACTTTCAGCCAGAAAAATGGGCCAGTTTTTGATTAGAAAACACCGAGCACGCAGCCTGAAGCTGTGGAATAATTTGGCTCCGTGCAGCCAGCAGTGGAAGAAAACGCAGACCTCTCACAAACCACTGCAGCAACAAAAAAAATAACATAAAAAATTCAATGGAGGGGGTGCAAAATGGACTCAGGGACAGAGAGGAAAAACACCAGGCTCCTCTGACAGGCCTGCTACTGATTCTTAACAGCGGGGAAGACGTGATGATAGTCGGATTCATTACGATTCAGAATGAAGCATGAAAGCCAATCGGCCGGATAATTTTATGGCTTTATAGCTGAATGAAATGACCGCTGAAAATGACCAAATCAAATGGGGAAGGGCTTTATCTGCTCCATCCTATTTTTGGTGAATGCTCTCTGACACTTCTCTGTATTTCTGCTTCCTCACTTGGCTTTGAGGGTCTCCTCTTGGCAGTCCCAGCTCTGATCCTCCAGCTCCTGCAGCTCCTTCAGGACTCGTCCAGGCTTGTAGGCAGCGTTGATCAGCATGCTCAGCAGCTGGAGGCGAAAAAGCAGAGTTCAGATTAAAAAAAAAAAGAATAAATGCCAGAATCAACTGAGAAATTCTCAGGAAGAATCGGAGTGACTGCACAAACATGAAGGAAAGAAAAAAAAGAAGACAAACACAGATCACACTTTACAAATCGTGGACTCTTGCAAAACTCCCTCTTCTCTCTCTCTCACACACACACATACACACACACAGAAAGTACATGTGCACACAAACAGTCTCTGGAGAAATTAAGAGGCTGTTTTGCTGAGCGGTGGTGGCGGTGTGTATGTGTAAACACACTTGACTGACAGCTCCTCACATTAAAATGAAGGCACTGCTGGGAAACTGCAGGTGGTTAACAAGACATCGCTGTCTCACCCTCCATCTTTCACCTCCTCCCTCTTTCAATCTCCGTCGCCCCTCCTCTCCCCTTTGAAAGTCTGTAACTCTTTGATTAAACCTGCTCCTCTCCGCCTTCCCCCCACAGCTTTTGACATCAGCCCACCTCTTTGAGGACCAGCGTGCATTTTCCGGGACCGACAGCCTGCGGCAACTCGGCGATGCGTCCCTTGTTGAGGTAGGGTCCTGAGAAACAGCGGTGGTTGACAAATATCTTGGAGCAGCAGTATCTGCCGTTGGCTGAGCCTGGGAAGGAAGACAGACCGTAAACAGGGACGGTAACCAGCATGGAAATGAGCAGGAGACACGGAAACTTGGATTAAGTCACTAAAAACATTCAAATATTGAACAACAAAGTCATGAGTGTGTCTTATTTCTGTTTAACCTTCAACAAAATATGATACACAACACATATAGAGAGTATTATCAACTAAGAATAAATAACTCTAAAGGCACATAGGTGGGAAAGAACATTTGGAAAAAATAATATATTAGTAAAAGTAAAGTAAAAGCATTGACTCATTGGGCTAAAATAATCAGAAAATTATCTCACACTGCTAGATAGATATCTATCTTTGGTTTTGAGCTACCCTGCATCTTATCTCTTGCGATGTGAAACTCTAAAATAATAATCATCGAAACTGTTAAATCTGTTTTGCAAAACAAAAAAGTTTTTGTGGCTTTAATTTGGGAATCAAATTAAATTGTGAGCCAATATAATGTAACGCCAAAGATAAAATGTTTGTGTTCAATTAGTACAAAAGTTTGTGATAATTTCAGAAAAACCCATGTACATGTGGTATTTCTACAACATTAAATATGAATAACTAAACATGCAACAATAAAAGTTAAAACTAGGAAACTTTTAGATATTTACTCAAATTAAACACTGTGTGGGTTTGGTTTGATTAGATTACAGTGACAGTTAGAAAAAAATCCCCACAAACTGCCATCAGACACTGTTTTTTAAATGTTCCCAAATCCTGACTTTTGCCAAGAAACGCGTGCAGTCGCCTTTTTCTCTGCCCACACCAAACCAGCAAGAAAGGCACAGAGGAAAAACTAAAAATGTAGAAATGACCGCAGCTATTGTTACTTTGGCAAAAACGTTTGTTCATGTAGGAGCTTGTTGCTCAGAGAAGCTGAGTAAGAAAACACGTCGTCAGTGAATCTTTTTCTTTAGTTTTTTTTTTTTTTTTAAATACATACCTTTCCCTTATTTTGCTGCCTGAGAAACTTTACGTTTTATTGTTCTCATTGTTTGTCGTGTGTGTCAGTAGGAAGCGACCCTGAGCGTTTCGCCACACAGGTGAGAGTCAAACTGGGCCAAGAGTACATCCTGTTTGTGCAATTCCCCCCCTCCCTCGGAGAAAAATTAGGGTCGACAGAACGATGCTGCTCTCCGCCCTCCCTGCAGCCCCCCCGACTACCTCTGGCACCTGGACCTGCACCGCTAGGGGTGAATAGTAATTAGGTGAGGTGATGAATATGCATGAACGAGTGGGTGGTTTTTAAGCAGGGAACTTGGAAAAGAGGGCAAAGGGGTCTCCTGGAAACAACGCTCGGCCCGCCGCTCTCTTTGTGCTCGAACATACGTGTTGTTTACATGCAGATCCACCCCGAGTCTGCCTGTGATTGTTTGACTGCTGAAGCATCCAAAAAAATAAATAAACAAACTCAACTCTGCTTTTTCTCCTGCCGGGCTTTAAATGAAAATGAGGTATTTTACTTGAGCTTTGTTTTCTAAAGCTTTGCCCTTTTAATTCCTTCGGTTATTTTACATTTATTGAAAATTCATCAATTGCAAACAAATTCCAGCAGGCAAATGGAGCAGGTAGTAAAATACAACAGGTAAATTCAGTTACCTGTTTCATTGTTAAACTATGCACGCAATGCTATAAACACCTGCTAAAGGTCAAAGTCATTCCAGATGTTTACAAGAGATAAAAACGTACGCATTCATTTTCTCACCTAATTAAATGTTATATCAAGTTTTAACCTGAATGTTTATTTAAAAACTGTGCCAAAAAAAACCTATGAAAATAAAGCTCAAGTTGTAAAAAAGCTGATATTTTCTTTAATGAGTGATTCACTTAAACATGCTTTTAAAAAAGGATGCTGCATTTCTGGCTCTGCACGGTCGATTGTGGGTGTATTTTTCTCGTTCCAGCTGACAACCGGCCAAAAAAAAAGACACAGTAGTTCCAGTGCAGCAACAGTGAAATCTGATAGCAGAGCCATGTTTCAGCTCTGTGTTGTAGTATATTGTTTTATGAGAGGAAGGAAAAAAAACGCTTCACTATAGAGGAAATGAGACTCAGCAGGCCGCAGAGCAAACTGTAGTCACAAGTTGCATCTTGTTGTAGCTGCTCTTTGTGTTCTTTATTAATCTTTTGAGTCAAAGCAAGCGCACCGGTAACGTATTTACTGCCAGTATCACTTTCATCACCTCACATGTAGACAACACAGAGGTAGTCTTTTGGGTCGTGTTGCTAAAAGCGGCGAAAGCATCTGAGTGTTTTCAGGAGTGGGAAGGAAGTTTTACACGTCAGCGTCACACAAGTCTGGACTGAATGACTGACACACTTCAGCAGAGGAGTTAAAATACTTTTAGCACTTAATTATCAGCGAAGCTACCTGTGTTTTCTTTTTATTTCCTGTTAATGACTTTAAGGCATGTTTAAAGTAAAGTTTGTAATGATGACTCACAAAATGTGTAATTTCTCCAGAATTTGATCTAACATGATTATTTTTTTATTGTATTTGCTGATGTTAGTACTCAAAACAAGACTATTTGTAGTATAAGTACTTTATAACGCAAGAGAAAACAGGAATAGAATTACAGTTGCAGCTTAACCGCTTGTCAGTCAGACGTTATAAAACTGCACATATTATCTAATAAATTGCAAATTTATAAGAGGATTCACTGTTGATTAGCGAGAAGAGGCTGTGAGAGTCTCTCACGCTCACAGTGGTTATTAATTTAATCTTCAGTGGCTAAGTAAGTTTAAAATCATTGTTGATGTGAGAATAAAACTACTCTTCTCTCTGGATATCATTTATCTCCAACCAAGCAGTGATTTCTCTCCTTTTTTTTAAGACAAATAACAATAACCAGCAGTGTAAAGTTTATAAATGTTCTGTCACATCTAAATAAAGATATAAAGATCATTTACCTTTTATACACTAATGTCTGGATGCCAAAAACTTTCTATTAAACAAATAATTGACTTAAAAGGAGTCATGAAGAAGACGAGACTCCTCAAACACTGCCTGAGCATCACAAACTCAAATGTTTTCTCGTTTGTAAAAGTATCTGAAGAGCAGGGTTCCCCCTTCACTCTCACCACAGAAGCTCATTAGCATTAATTACTGGTGATAAATTGCGTGTCAGGTGGCTTTTTATTACCTGGATCCACGGCGACGGGCTGGCAGTAGCTGACAGGAGCCGTCTCTACCGGCTGGGACGGAGTCAACCTGCAGGGGGAAAAAAAAAAGGCAATCAATCCAGTCGAACCAATCAATGAAATTATCCGACTGTTCCAATCAGACAGGAAACAACAGAGCGGCCAAACGATCGCTCGTCCACCCGATCAATCTCCACAGCAGCTACAGCAGTTTAGAAGCAGGTCAGACAGCAGCGGGGTGGGAGCAAAGTGATGGGGGTGTTATTGATAAAAGGATTCCCCTGAAGGTGAGAAATGGAATTAGTGGTTAGATGAGAGAGCTGACAAAATGCTGCTGAAGACCTCATATTTCTCCCGTTCTCCGGCCGCCGTTTCCCCCCTCGCAGCCGACGGTGTAACATGTCATTTGTCAACAAAATCAATCAGCGCCCCGGGAAGGCAATTTCTGCTCTAAAAAGCCACTGTTTCAATTAATGGCTTTGGAGTGACAGAGGGGGAGAAAAGCCTCGAGGCTTCTCCGGAGAAACCTTTACCGCGTTTTTGGCTCTGAGGTAGAAAGATAGAAAACAAAGATAAAAAGAAAAACATTTTCCCTACCATGCTGAAGTGAAACAGACCATGGCTGTGGTTTGGTTAGTGATGTACTGCCTGACAGATGTGTGTGAGTAATGTTAAAGTTTCATTTAACACATATTGAAGAATCATTTTAATGGATGTTGAATGTTCATAAAAAGGGGAGAAAAACACTTTAACATCCAAATTGATCATTTAAATGCAGTTTTGAGGCCAAAATATCCATTTTTTTTTAACAAAAAGAGCCCAAAATCTTGTGTAAAAATAATCAATAAGGAGACACTCCCTTTTTGATAACGTGTTAAGGGTATTTCCTTCAATTAACATTTATTCATTACTTAGTTTATTATAGGAAAAAAAATGATAACATCCTCATAACAAGGAAGTGTTTGTATTTTATGCGTCCTGGAAAATATTTACCTTCAGTGTGTTTGTTTGCACACAGTCACCTCTCCCAGCAAATATTAGACAACAAGGAAGCTGAAATCACCTGAATAAAGTTGGGAAATTACTGTGTCGCAGTTAAAAAGTAAAACTATCTGGGCGGACGATGTATTACTTCTTCAGCCTTTGATTGAAACCACAAACTGTGCCAAAGTGACAGATTTGTACACCCAAACATCAAACTGAAGAGCCTTATGACCTGAGGATGTCACACTTTGTGGGTTATTAAAAAAAAATGTCTATAAAATTTGAATTGGTTTTTGCAAATTTGCGATCTAAAAGTGTAAACTGTTGAGGTCTGATGATGACAAAGACTATAAAGCCATATTCATACATGCATTCGATGTTTCAGCTTTTACTTTAATCTGTCATCTTTTTGTATATTTTCCTGATGATGCTCATGAAAACAGATGCGAGCTTGAAAGACAGACTGGATTTCTCTCTGTTGAAAATTAGCATAAAAACCCTCTGAAGCTCACATCAGTCAAACTCCACCTGTGATAAGTTTTGAAAGATAAATCTGTCTCTTACTGTTTCTCTGGCTGGACCACCGCTATCTTCTTCTGCTTCTGGCCTGCAAAAAAAAATGAAGAGTCTGCATTGAGCTGTCACTCCCCGGTAAATATGTGTACATTATGTGTGTGTGTGTGTGTGTGTGTGTGTACGTACAGACAGGTTTGAGTGGAGGGGTCAGAGGGTAAGCGTTGGCTTCGCACCAGCCGACGGGGAAGATGTCCATAGACTCGGTGTCCACGATGCACTCTGACAGGGGCTTCGCCACACCTGGAGACAGGTAGACAGCAGAGAGAGAGCGAGGTGGGGTGAGGGAGCTGTCACACACACACACACACACACACACACACACTCACACACACACACACACACCAATTTTTCACAGTCACAGCAGGAGTCCTGTGACACTTAATCCTACGACACTTAATCCTCGACACACATGCACACACACACACACACACACACACACACACACACACACACACACACACACACACTCGGTCTGTACCTTCCAGTCGGAGCCACAGCAGGCGTCCTCTGACCTGTGTGATCTGAGCCACACACACCTCCGCTGGCCGGTGAGGGTTCACCGCCTCCAGCCACATGTCCTTGACAAAGCCTCTGTTCTGCCACGTCTGAACACACACACACACACACACACGAGAGAAGAAGTGTAGAGGAGAGAGAGAGAGAGAGGTTGTGTTTATTTTACATTTAGGACAACGATCTAAACTAAAGCTGGACTTTATATTCAAGCTGATTTAACCTCGATTCTCACCTTGAACAAGGTGCAGCAACAGAGATTTTACAGGTTTGTTGCTTGTTATTGTGCCAAAGAGGTCATTTAAAATCTTCTGTGTCAGACTGCACAACATATATTCACCATTTCTGTTCAAATTTAATACAAGATGCTATATGACTGATAGAAGGAAGTATTTATTATTCTTATCGCTATTATTATCATTATTATTATTGTCATTTTTGCTGTTGCTGTCTTTGTTAAATTAATTAAAACAAACTAAATATGTACATAATACGAGCTGTGGTGTGTGTTTTTTCCAACTTTGCAGGTGCAATATTTCACGTGTTTCTGATTAGCTGGTTTACAGCCGACACGTTGTGAAAACCATCTTTTGGAAACAAGGATGTTTTGTTCTTTATCGGAGGTGTAAAACTTTTCTGGTAAACTTTCTGCCACAATGAGTCCATTCAACACTCACAAAGGTGAGACTTACTCTTAGCAGATGTGCAGGAGAAAACATTTTAAGAATAAGAACTAACTGGTTACTCATTGATTGATTAATTTATCCACCTCCAACAAACAGCAGCTGCTTCCAAAAGCTCGTCCAGGTGCACACACACATTAATAACTCCCTCATTATATTGTTTTTTCATGTGCAAGGACTTTTGGGGGACTCCCAGCATAACTTAATCCAATCAATTGCTAATTTTTACTCTCTCTAAACAAAAACACCAACTCTGAGACCACGTGCGTCTTTATGGGGACACCAGATTGAACATCGATCAGGACTTTCTGCGCTCTTACATCAGGGAAGCAGGCGTCAGGCGCCGCCTCTGTGCCGCTGTGCTTCAGGTAGTCGGCCCAGTCGAAGTCCGGGCCCTCGTAGCCGCGGGGCCGCTCCAGACTCACGCCGTTCTTCAGGCACCACTGGACGGGCAGGATGCCGGGCGAGTTGGCGTGACACACCACAGACCGTGGCTTTGCATCG
Source organism: Amniataba percoides (assembly GCA_037176925.1). Classification (NCBI taxonomy): domain Eukaryota; kingdom Metazoa; phylum Chordata; class Actinopteri; order Centrarchiformes; family Terapontidae; genus Amniataba; species Amniataba percoides. The sequence goes on along the minus strand of JBAJHX010000002.1, from coordinate 2,984,780 downwards.
ACCGAGAGATCGTCCAGCGTTACCTGGAAGTAGATCTCATCGTAGACCTGAGGAGGAGAGAAACTTTTACCATTATTTTAATCAACTTAAATGTGAACATAAGTGTGAATCTATTGCTTTTATTTCTCTCCACCTTCTTTTTATTGTTTGGGTTTAGAGACTATGAATGTAAGAAAGATGCTATGGTGGTTCATCATGTTTTTTTTCTTTGATATTTAAAATCAAGATTTAGATGTCACCACTATGAATCAAACATAAAATGCAATCATAATATTCAGTAAAGAGGATGAATTGAATATATCGCCATGTAAATAAAGACTTAGAAGTCTGCATTATTGGGACATGTGATAAAATACCAAAAAATTAAATTCCCAAAACAAGACAAACAACTAAAAATTCAATGCCATGTTAACAGAAGCAGCTGAGGAATGCTTGAGGTAGGAGCGTGCTTGACATATATATATTTTTTTTTAAAGGTAAAACATTGTTTTCTGAATGTTTCAGTGCGACTCACCTTGGTGACAGAAACGGGGCAGATCTGGAGCTGCTCCCACGGAGAAACCATCTCCAGCTTCATCCCCGTCTTGAAGGAGTGCTTAGGCAGGTCTACGTGGTCCTGACACAGTAAAGTCAAGATTTAGAGACAAATGTGCTCCACTTTTTCTTAATGCACACACATGCAAGACAATGTAGGTCACGCAAGCCCTGCTGGGTGGGCGTGTAATGAATGAGGCAAAGTGTTAGTCCCACTTTAGGAGTTAATGAGAAGGTGGATGACACATCACCTTGGGATTGTGGCGATCATTAGGCCAAGATAAATGGTGAAAATGATGAAAGGTAAAGTGGCAGATCCCATAGCTTTGTGTCTACTTGTTGTGGCATCTTTTTTATTTATTTTTTAACTAGGATTTGGTAGTTTGATCATCAATCTGGTCACACATCTCTTAATCTTTGGATTAAAAAAAATGTAAATAAAAACAAATATCGCCTTAGTAATCTCTGCTGTGGATGACGTTTTCTTGTGGTTTTTGATGGTGGTGTCAAACAGAAATAACCTTTTATATTATAATACTTATTCCAGTCCCCCTTTTTTGTTGGTTTGACCCCATTTTGATTATAATTTTTTCATCATTTTATTCTCTTTTCTGTCATTTAGGAAGTTTTTTTTATTATTCTTTCAACTTTCTTTTACCTCCTGTTCAGTTCAGGAGAATTTGTTTTGATGCAGTAGATCTCTGTGCTAATGCAAATGAATAATAAGAGTGCAATTTAAAAGAGGGGCTTTAATTATACAGCAAAAGTAGAAAAGAGTTGCATCTACTAATATGACAGCATGGTTTATTACTAAATGTCCTGACCTCATATGACTTAAATCAGTTCTGTCATAACTTCTAACTCTATAATAGTTCCATCTTTTGGGATTTCACTTCATAATTGGATGAGGTTTTGATTAATTGGCAACCTGCAGTCCCTTTCTAAACATGTAAAACTGAAATATATTTTCATCACAGCATAGGGAGACCAACATTTCACATAATAAGTGAAGCTTTCCTTTCAAGGACATTAACGGTTTCCCTGTATGTGGTACCGAATTACACGATTCTTCATAACTCTGCCACAGACAGAGGAGGTAATAATGGCAATAAACACAGCTCATCACATCCAGGTAAGTCCTGCAGTCTGGCTCCGTGCCAGCACTGTGCACACACACACACACACACCCCGAAGAGCAGAAATGTGTGTAAATTACCGTGACTCACCTTGAACACCTCGAGCGGCAGCGGGCTCTCCTGTCCGCCGAGTCGAGCCTCCTCCAGGTCCTGCTGCCAGTCGGAGGCGCTTTTCAGAGATCGGAGCGCTGCGACGGAAACATGACAGATTTTTAGGATATTTTTAACTTCATGAACAAATTTAAATCAGCTAAAGTTAAATATTAACTGCTCACATGGCTTCTTTTTTTTAATACTACTGTAACCCGTCATCAGTTGTTACAGATAAAAAAATAATTTAATCGATAAGGACAATACTCTTGATTAACTCCCCTTTAAATTTCCATGTAAATCTCATTAAATTTACAAAAAGCAGTGTTTGTTTTGTTAAATATGTAATCGGTATAAATATATAATCTGTGCCTGTTTGTCGCAGCATGTTGCAGCAGCTGTGTTAACACTGCATTAAACTTTCAGAAGATGCACCCAGGATGTCGTGTTTATTACAGCTGCACCATTACATCCTGCTTTGTGCATCATCTTTCCCTGAAAACCAGGCCTGGTATGTTTGAAATCTTTAATCAAATTTTACTTTTTGTTCTTTAAACCAAAAGATTTACTGGTTTGAACATATTGAACTGTTTAGCCAATGAAACAAACAATGTCAAGATGCCACTTTTGACTCAAATGTGATTTTTAAAACCAGAGATTAAAAAAAAAAACAATAAGCAGATTAATATAATAATAAAAATAAACATAGTTGTAGCCCTGATGTAAAATTAAAGTTAATCTGAGCACTTAATATCCAGTCAGGGCAGATTATCTAACTAATTTAACTGGCAGATTATTGGCATCAGCCTTCGGATACACCTGATCAGTTGGGTGTAAATCACACAAGAGGTTAAACAAGAAAACAGCTCATTAAGTATCATTATGTTTCTCACACACACACTGTAATTAAGTGTCAGGCCAACAGAAACACATTAAAATAGATTATACGTTCACCTGTGGGCAGTTCTAAGGCAAGGCGGTTCTCCAGAGCCCAGCCGAGGGGGCGGAGCCTGACGTCCAGGTAGAACAGCCAGGTGTCCTGATCCCGGTGGTCCTCGGAGAGACCGGCGCAGCGAAGACGGAGCCTCCCTCCGACGTTCTGGATGACTCGGACGGGCCAGTAAAGAAACGGGTCCGAGACGTCCTGCAGCTCCAAGACCGAGCCCTCGACGATCAGATCCACCGTGTTCTTACCTCTCAGAGGCTGAAACACACCGAGAGATTTAATTTATTCAAAAGACGGAGATTTAGCTTAGTGGTCGAGTCAGATCTCAGTCAAAAAAAGACAGGCTGATGTTACACAGATCATCCAGGTGCTCAGAATCACCTGAACTTTGACACTTTTTTACTTTAATTAAGATCCCAAAAGGCACCAACGAAAGCAGAAATAATTTTTTTCTTGCATCAGTGCTTCTTTCTTTCTCCATCCTTTTCATGTTTTTTTTTTCTAGTCTGTGAAATCCACTTATTCACTTTCTTGCAGAGATAGATGAGAACATTGATACCGCTCTCATGTCAGCCTGTTTTATATATACTGTATATATCGACTGTCAGCGGCCGCCTGCTGGCTCCAGCTTCGTATTTACCATCCACACATGTCGGTGATATCAATATTCTCATCTAACTGTCTCCAAGAAAGAGGCACCGTGGTTGCTGAGGTGTTAAGGCGCCCGGCATGAACCTCGATGTCCCCGGATCAACTCCTTCGCTGCTTGTTATTCTCTTTTTCTGTTTCCACTGCCCGTTTCCAGATAAAAGGCACAAAATCCCCAAATCTTGTAATCAGGAAGGGACTAAATCCTTCTTTTATTTCCTCAATCACCAATGCAATAAGAGTCGAACAACATTCAAACTTTTGCAACTTCTCTCAAATTCAGCAACTATATTAAGTTCACCTACAACTACAAGATATTTCTGCCTTTTCCTTTGTGTCAGCAGCATATTAACAAGGAGAAACGTCAACACATTATTTAATTTACATGTGATTTTGTTAATGTGAATGCACTCACGCCCTCCAGCAGGTTGGCCGGTGCCGTCCTGGAGCCGGTCAGGTCCTGAACGAGAAACTCTGTCCAGTCGCTGTATTTCTCCTTGATGGCTGCAAAGAGACACACAGGAAAAAAAACACAGAGCAGGTACTGAGAAACACACAATCAAAGTGTGGAAAGTTGTGGTAAATTATGCATTGTGAGCCACTAAGTTGCACCGTTAAGTGTAGTCACCAGAGAACAGCATGCATGAGTGAGTGCATGCATATGCAAACACAAACACACACAATTTCTAATAATACAGTTTGTTTTTTTTCCACGGAAGATACTGATTTAATTAAAACTGCAGATGTGAAATATTCTAACAATGAACATCTCTCAATCAGGTCTTTTTCATGCAAAAGAAGTGAGAAGTATTCAGTGTTTTTCCCTCCCAAAAAAAGCTTGTGAAGCCTTGATGGCTTCATTCACGCTGCAAACATTAAACTCCAGTCTGATTTATGGCTGAGATCAGATATTTTTTTGGCTTGCAAATGCAAAAGAGAAGTAAGAAAAGAAATCACATCTGGCAGGTGTTTCCAGAAGTAAACACATCAGGATGAAAAATGCTCACTAATGTCGAATTGAACGGTATCATTTAAATGTTAATGTGCAAAATAACAGCTGCCAATTTGAAAAATGAGACTAAAAATCAGGGTAAGGAGTAAACAAAGCCAAACTTTTTGATTACGGCTCTTTGTGGACAAGAGATGTGAGATTAGCGGTGGAACAGAAACAGGTTTCATTCAGAATTTCAGGAGCTCAACCGGGCGACTCATAACTTCCTCTGCAAGCTGTAAATGATGCACAAATTCAAAATGACTGGAGGGTGAAGTCACGCTGCCACATGTTCGATTCGCGTCAGGTTTAAGACCACAGATGAGAAAATCGAAAATGTCAGATTCACAATGACATTGAGAAACCGGTCCGGAGAACAAATGTGGGAAAGGAAACCCTGAAACTTTGATTTGTGATAAAATATTATATCATGATAATATTGATGTATGTATAAAAAAATATATTTACTAGATAGAGAAAATATGACAAAGTGTAAAATCTGAGAGTAGGTGGAAATCACCTTTAAACACATTTATACAATATGACTGGAAAGAAATTTAACGTGTCTCATAACGAACGCCACAATCAATAAGTAATCAACCCCGTTACATGTTCCAGATAAACAAAAAGCACTGAATGCATCAGATCTGCCCACTTTAAGTCTGACACGCACAGATCTGTTTCACCCACCAAAGACTTTGACAAGCGTCAGACTTGAGTCACAAAAAGGAAACTGGATTTATTCTGATATAGAAACTGTGAGACTTACTGGAGACTCGACCGCTTAAAGACGCAATGCAAACAAATTCGGTTAAAGTTTTAACATTCGCTTGCGGAAATATAGAAAACAAACAAAATGACGGGAAGGTTTTGTTTGCGCACACATTTAATAGTGAAATTAAACAGAAAAAGCACCTTTAACGTAAAAAAGCGAATAATCGAATAATTTATTCATCACTATCATGAAAACTTAAAACTGTGCTATGAAAACTTCATTATTGACGAATAAGATAATAAAATATAAATGTTTTGGATCCTGAGGAGTTAATACATGTTAGTTTTGGATTTTAATTAAGAAGCCATTCAAATAAAAGCTTTTTTAAAATTTAATCTCATTTATTCCCTTATTTGTGGTCAGAAATGGTTAACCATGTTTTAGTTTGTCCCTACAGTGTCACTCTACAGATTTATGTCCCAACAATGTGACCCAGATGGATTGAACACACACACACACACACACACACACCAGGTGGACGGGAGCTCTGCTTTAACGCTGAAAAGCCGAGTTCCAGCAGATTTGCATGGGGACGTGTGGTTTTTGTCTGCTTCCTGTTTCCCACAGTGCAACGGTGTTATATAAACCTGTCGTTCGTGTGTCTTTTCATTTGCCTCCTGTTTATCCCTCCCTCTCCTCCCCCTCAACAAAAAATCCAGAGCTTTTATTCCAAGGAATTCAAGGAAGATGCTGAGCGGCCTTCAGTGTCCGACATGTTTTTCCTGTTAGTCACTTGCACAAAAAAAAAAAAAAAAAAAAAAAGCCTCACTAAGTCAGACACTTGTTGGAGTCACTGAAACGTCAACAAATGAGTCACGGTTACAGAATGACTGCAACACGCTGTGCGAACTGACATTCCCTGCAGCAGCGATTAGCATCAAGCTGAAGTGAAACTGAAATGTTGTCCATGCGCTGAAACACGCCGCCGTTGATAATAAAAATGGGTTCTGGATCTGCAAGGTAAAGACGCCAAAGAGCACAGAAGTATTTGATCTGTGTTCAAAATCAAGATCTTACTCTTTGCGTTTTCAAATCTTCAGTAACAAAACAAACTACAGAGTTTTTAAGTCATCTCTTAAGAGAAAGATTTTCAGAAGACACATGGAGTTTGTTAATAAAAGCACTTGGCCAAACAGTAAATCATAAAAAAATGTTTATTTCACTGCAGTATTTTAAGTAGTTCTCAACTGAGATGTTTGAACGTTTTTTTTTTTTACTCCTGCGTCATCTTTTTCCTGTGTTCAGTTAACTCGTTCGCACACTCGACTGTTATTTTGACATTTCACGCTTTCAGCTCTTGCAAATTCGGAGGACACTCGAGCTGCTTTCTGTCACTTCACAACCAACGACAACTGCTTTCAACACTTTTATTTTAAAGTACGCTTCAGAATAAAGTGCTCGCTGTCTGAAACATACATGGGGGGAAAGGAAACTGCATCCATTTTCTCTTAATTTTTCTAATTCCTGCAATAATGCAGCGATTGGTCGAGAGTGCAGAAGCCTAAAAGTAGGCAGGATATGAACTCCTCTCTCAAGATCTCCTTTTTTTTTTCTATTGTGGTCACTTTCATGAGCAAAGATGGCTGCCTGTGAGAATTGAAACTGCACTCGATGAAGGAGGAAAAAACACAAGAGGTCTCATCACTCTAATAATTAATATCATTTTATTACTTTCTCATAATAATGAATCTCGCAGAGATGAAAATAAAACAGCAATAAAGTATGATAAATGTGTTTGCAGTGGATATGATTATGTTCTTATACCTCGTAATTACAAGATACGGAGGTCATAATATATTTCTACTTTCCTGGATGCAATGTGCTTCATTAATTATCCTTATTTGCACAATTAATCACGTGCAAATAAGTCCCTCGTTTGTACAGGCTCATGTTGTACATACTGGTTGGTTCAAGTGTACCCGCGTGTTTACACTTAAACTAACACTTCACAAGCTTCAACCGTCATTTCCAGTAAAAGTGAGCACATAAATAAATATTGCTCTACTTCTTTAAATTTCTATGTGCACAGAAACATACAGTGTCTTCAGCAGATGTTCATATATTTCTTTTTTACTCCTCCATTTTAACTTTTATACTTCCAGTAAGTTTTTTCTTTTTATTTCTTGCTCTACTTTTTTGGTCTTGTGAGTGTTTACTGGAAACGTTGTGCGAATGATGTAATCGCTGCAATGAGAAGTTGTGGTTTTGAAGACTGGACAAAAAAAAGTTTTCAACCTTCACACACATACCATTACTGTAAACATCAAAATATTCCCACAAAGCTTCTCTATCTCAAAATATGACCATAAAACAAATCGAGAGCAAATTTTCATCTACCAAACCAGAAAATGAAGGCTGACTTATATTTTTAAGTCTCTAAACATTTAAATATTTAGTCATTCTTTAATTAAACATTTGTAGTTTGTTTGCACAACAGAAAAGAGCTTTAAACCTTCTTATTATCGTTATTATAATCCCTTTTTCTATCAGAGATCTGAGTAAACAGAGCCGACAGCTCGCTCCACGGAGGCTGCTCAGGATTTTAAATACATAATTGACTTATGAGACCAAATCAATAAATCCTCTCGTGGCTCTGGACTCCAGAGGTCCTGCAGGTCCTGAATCAAATCAGCGACTGTGGAATTTGCTGGCAAATAAATCAAATTGTTTTCCTGTGAAAGGTAACGTGAACAGCGAACGCCTCTCTGGCCTCGACGCTCTCAGCACGCCTGTTTAATAACACTGTTTTTTTCCTGTGAGACTATTTTCTTTCCTCACTGCTGCTGGACTTTGCAAGTGCACAAACACACACACACACACACACACACACACACACACACACACACACACACACACACACACACACACACACAC
>JBAJHX010000002.1:2952732-2972403 GCA_037176925.1 Amniataba percoides | reverse complement strand
CACACACACACACACACACACACACACACACACACACACACACACACACACACACACACACACACACACACAGCAGAAGACAGGTCTATCTCAGAGCATCATCTCCAGCAGGCTCTGGCAGGAAGCAGCGTGGTGAATTCATTATGCAAATGAGCTCTGTCGGGATCTGTTCAGCGAGCGAACTGCCGTACCACATGACCAAACTTGTGATGTCGCTTTAAAAAGCTCTTTACATGAATGGATGAGTGTATCCTGCACACATGCAGACACACACACACACACACACACACGAGAGAGAAAATTCAAAGCAGCAACTTGACTCTGTCTGAACAAGCTTCCCTCCCCGGGGCTTCATATACAGTTAAAACACCATAAATATGTATAGTAGGTTGAATTTTCCCATCTGAATTTTACCTTGTGGTTCACCAACCAGAGGCGAACAGAGAATTTCCTTTTCCTGCCTTTACCTCAAAAGTTACCTAACATTTTTCTGTGCAATTTCCTGTTTAAAACTGATTTAATCTTTCTAATAAATACACAAGACCGGGCTCATTATTTTAATCAAACACCTGCGCATTTGTAATTTAGCATGATCTGAGCTACCATGTATGAATTAAGAGCAATTTTTCAGCTAATGTTGCAGCTAAAAGAGGTGCATGAAGTCATTATAGGTGAGGTGGAAGAAAGGGAAAAAAGGTTTAGCCCATTAGAGCGTCTTTCAAATGACTTTAATTTCGAAAAATGAGCAAATTACACAAAGCAGAGTGCTCGCAGCGCCGTGGACTCATGCGCCGTTCTTGCAAGCAGAGACGCTGATTAATGCGAGCGTTGATTTGATGAGCACAAAAAAAAAAAAAAAAAGCTGTGTTGAATGCATCAGTTAGCAGAGGAGCATTTGAAGTGGAGGAGCTGGGAGGGAGGCCGTTCACATGCGTGTGGGTGAGTTTCACTGGTGAGTCAGCAGCGACTGAAGAGGAATTTAGGTGTGTTTGCAGTATGTGGTTTGGCAAATTTAAACCCTTGTTTTATTAAATCAAACTGAATTCAGGTTTTGTGCTTTCTCCCAAAGTGGGAAAAAAAACTCTCAGTAAGAGTTACTGAAGTGGAAAGAGTTTTTGGAAGCGTCATGAGCGTTTTTGAAAGGGACTACTGCTGCTTTATGTAGGCCAGCGTTAACGGACAACTCATCTGAAGCCTGTTTGATAGTCATAGTGAAACTGTGAGGATTTTAGGGTGGAAAAAAAAAAAATCACAGTAACCTTGTTCATCTCTTTTATAGAGCTCACTTATGCTTCTTATTGTGCATTTACTGCTGTTACTTGTGGATATTTATAACACTTTATTTTCTTGCTGCATGTATATTTTCCTACTGTAACTGATGCAAACACTGTTGGACTAATAAAGGTTTATCTTTTCCATAAAAACCTGATGTGTTGATCTATTTCTTTTATTATTTTTTCATTAAATCCTGCATCATTCTGTAAACTTAGCATTATGTTGTTATGTTTAAATAATAAATCAAACTCTGTATTTAGTGTTTTATTTTTCTTTGAGTCATATCCTGAGCTTTTCTTAAAGGATTGGTTTTCTTCACCAAGATTTCTGCCTCCATCTAAACACAAAAGACTTTATTGGCACTGCTCACAGCGCTGAAAAATGACTTTTAAAAAAGTTCTTCAGTAGTCAAAGCCAATTATTACTTGGAAATCAATAGACGACAGGTTTCATGGGAACGGTTTCTTCAGCGGATGTTTTTATCTGCATGGTTTCTACAGATACCACTAAAGATAAGTGAGAACAGGATTATTTATAATACAGATTAAATGACAACGTCAGAGTCAACATCAGTGGTGCAAGTGTATTTTCTCACAGGCATTTTTTTATAGCAGCAGAAAAAAAATCCCCATCTTTAAAAAAATAAAATGGGTATTTGAATGTCTGCAGTTGAATAACAACTCTACTGAAGATCATGACTGTTTTTCAAATGTTATAGTCAAATGGGAGCACATGATGGACATTTGTCAGTATATATTTAATTTTTTATATGATTTTCAAAAGCCTACATCCTGACGCCCCTAACAATTCACACCCATACACAGAAAAGGAAAAAACAATAGGTCTACATAAAACACTGCAAGGGGGGGTGGGGTGGGGATCATATATCGTTTTTATATACACACAAATCCTGTCAGAGATGTCTCCACAAAGCACTCTGCTTAATGTAATTTTGACATTGTGCTAAACGTTAATTAGCATCGACATCAAAATTAAATTGTTTTTCATCAATTAAACCGGCTTGTTATCTGAGAAAGGGCACAATTAGCTGCGACAGACTGATAAAAAAAAACAAAACATCAGTTGAACGTCTGCATGCATCAGCTCCGAAAACTTTCAGGGCTGTTTGGTGACGCTTGTTGATTTTATCTATTGACACATTTCACACACAGCACTTATTTAACTTCCGACTTCTCTTTTTTTTTTTCCCTCCTTCTGATACAGGACTTTGTTTGCTGCACACAAGAGGAGGTCTGTTTATCAAAGCATCACATTTCTCTCCGAGCTGCTGCGTTTTGCACCACTTATCAGACGAGCACAGCTTGGTCTTACCGGAGCGACACAAACAGCAACGTGGGTGTGTGTGTGTGTGTGTGTGTGTTATCACTCTGCTAAGACACACTCACTCAGCAGCACTTAGCTAGAAAAAGGAGTCACATGCAAGAGGAGGGCAAGGCATGACAACCGAGCTGTGAGGTCACTTCCTGTGGAGAGGTGAAAAGAGGAAGAGGAGGAGGAGGAGGAGGAGGAGGAGGAGGAAGCACACTGTACATGCAGCTCTGAGGCCTAACGTCAACACAGTGTTGAGTTCATGTTAGCCACTAGTGAGCCGGGCAGGCGAGTTAGTCAGAGGCACTGTTAGAGCGGCTTACCTTTTCTTAGGTAAATGTTATCTGAGAAACAAACAAAAAAACAAAAGGAAACAAATAAAACAGGTAACTGTGACACAGGTGTAAGCACTTAACAACACACACACTCTCTCTTCACTCTGCACTCATATTTCCAGCTGACTAAGCACACACACTCACACACACACATGCTTGACATGATGCAAAGCCTTGAAATAAAGCCACTTTTTTTTGGTCATGTTCACAAACTGACAGCATCTTGCAGAAGCCGCTTTAGGGAATACAGACCTGCCTTCATTACAGGATTTATGCTTCAGTTTGCATCATTAGATGTGCACTGATGTCAGCTGTCTGTCATTATTACAAGAAAAAGGGAAATATTTGAAATACGAGCTTTCAAAGCAGTCGAGGCGTTTAAGAGTATTGAAGCTCGCTGGTCAGTTAAAACGTTAATTTTTTACTTCAGCTGCAGCTACTCTTTACAATTTATGATAAAAAAGCATAATATCTCATTTAAACATGTTTAAGAGTGGAAATTACTTCTGTTTTACAACAGAAAACACTTTTTTTACACTTTTTGGGATGATGTAAATCTTGTTTCCACTTTGACATTTTGTGCACCCACGACATACTCTCAGGGAAGATTCAACCGACAGCAACAACATATGTTTCTATAAAACTAAACGCCTTTTATCAAGTGTGTTTATAAAATAAAAAAGCTCAGTCTGGATTAGGTTCACTGGGAAAGTATTTTTCCAGTCTGAGGAAAGAGGTGTACGTGCTTGGCGAACGTGCGCGGGTGTCATTTGGAGACATTTGCATGGCTGTTTTGTTTACGCCTTTACTAATTCTGGGTCTAACATTTACATGTTTTCTCTATTAAGGTGTTGAGGTTTGGGAGGTGTGTGCCTGTGTGACCTCGGAGGACCCTGCTCTACAGAGACCTGCACAGTTTTCACGCGCTCTCGGAGAACCATGAAGCCACAGGGAGGAGGTCGGGGCAGATACCTGCTTATAGAAAGCTCAGGACTTTCACATCCTGCATCCCAAAGTGTGCTAAACTAACACAGCTGGAAAATCTTGGTGAGGTAATGGGAAGATGGTGGTTTTGCTTCAAAACTGAATTGTATTATATCCAATTTTTCCACCTTAAAATCACTCAGTAACCTCAACGTTATGTTGCATTTGTTGCTAAGGGAATATTTTCGGGAAAAAAACATATTGAAAATGAATTCTTTGCACACATATTATAAATGTTTCCCTGTTATGTTAATAAAACGGTAAAATACAGAACAAAAGTTTCCCATGAATGTATTTGCAAATGAAAATATGTTGTACATGAATGTATCTTTTAAAGAGACAATTCAAATGTGCAAATTTTCCGACAATGACAGATTGATTGTTCAAACTATTTCTTACATGAAAGCCAAGTAAAGCCACACTACAGCTCTTCTGAACAAATACATATTTTTCAGACTAAATCCTGAACCTTTTAGTGAATGTTTTGAAATATGCAGATATATTTTAATTCTTCAGCCTGACTGATTAATTGATGCTTGCTTTATAATGTCAAAATAATGGCAAAATTCACTGGATCCAGCTTTGCGGTGACTTGAAATGCAAAACAAGAAAAAGAAGAAGCCGCTGCTCCGCCTCTGCAGCACTGAAATTCAAACTGTTTGCCCCGTTTGATAGATAATCCACTGAAAGGCGAATAAAGCATCGTGCAAAAAGAGGAAGTCGGCGTAAAGGCCGGTGCTGAGTGAAAAGGAGTTGTGAGAGTTGGTGTGAGGCCGAGGACACCCGAGTCAGATAGAAACATATCCAGGTCGTCTCCACAACGACGGAGGCGCAAGCTATCCATCAGAGGGGAAGTGTCGGGGAAAAATAAATGGCCTGAACAAGGCCTGGGAGGGTGAGTCATCTATCTGCGGGTGAGAGGGCTGCAGGTGGAAATGTCTTCGCTGTGAAAAGCTTTGGCAAAGTTGCGAACCAGAGAGACGAGCAGAAGGAAGAACGGCTGCTGGAGAAGTTAAGGATGACGCTTTATTTTGGAAAAAGGTGCAAGAGATGCTCCAACACATGAAGGAGGTTTTTCTTTTTTCTTTTAGAAAAGAGCCGAGCCGTCTTGCATTAACGTGGCCGAGGCTGCACGTCTCAATGGGATGGTGAGGGTGTGATGTGGCAGTTAGATAAATGGCTGTCGAGCCCGTCTTGACAATCGAAGCACTTCAAGAAAACCTGTCTTTCCACTCAGTTTAGTTAAAGCATTCATGGAAAGCTAAAGATGGGAGTTGTCCACATGTCAAATCAGATTTCTTACAGTCGGGATGGAAAAGCCTTTGAAAAAATGAGGTATTCGCAGTCAGCTGACATTAAAATAAATACTCACATCCTCTTAATGATGATTAATTCATATCACATGGCACAAATATTTTCATATTTGCATTTGGTCAGGACAAAATAAAGTCAAGACTCATTATTTTTTGCTGATTTTTGACATTTTCTTGATGTTTATCCCTAAAAGTTCACCTCTAGACATGTTTGAAAGTACGTGAAAATACTCTTCTGTGATGATCATGGTTTTTCTGTGTAAAAACTCTGAAAAGTAGCTGGAAACACATCTAATCTTTCTCCCTCATTGAGAAATTCTGCATCTATGAATATTCAAACATGCAAATATCGTCACACGCCTTGCCCACCACTGCTGCGAGCGTCGACATGGCTGACGTTTGAGCCTCACTCAGATTAAAACTCAGATGAGGAGTCCAAAACTGGAGACTGGCTAACATCAGAACAGGAAGTGTAGTTAGCATCTACGTTGTTTGTCGTCAAAACTTTAACTATGCCAGAAAAAACTTGCGCTCTCTGTCCTCTCTTTCAGGTTTCTTTGCCTACATTTGCATATTAGATGCTTGACTTTCGAACTGGTGATGTACCGAATCTAAATTGTGACATTTGAATCTCTTGAGAAATGTACAAACATCCCCCTCTTCAGTGGATGAAAGTGAAAACATTATCACTGTAGTCAAGGTCGGATATTTTAGGGGATATAAACGTGAGAAAAACACATTTTTGAGAGGAAGGGACCCTTTAAAAAGGTTGTCCTGGTGGCTCAAGGTTATGGTGCAGACGATGAACTGCGACGCCCCCGTTGTAGTCAAGCCAAGTCAGTTTAGACCCAAATCCCAAATCCCAGATTTGCCTCAAAAGGCTTTACAACATGTAGAGCACAAATCTCCCCCTCCACCTTCAACGGGTTAAAATGTAAATGTGAAAAAAAAAAAAAAACACTGTTCAGCCATGTTCAAATGAAAACTTCTTAATGCAACAAGAGCAGCTCAAAAACTGCAAACTGAGCAGCAAATTATGACACAATCTGTCAAGCTAATATAAAGAAATACAATAAATGGCTGTTAGTAGAGCTGTAGCACATTTAAAATGTCTTTTTTACCTGTTTTTTCATGTTAAATTTACACAAAGAACCTGATAAATTCCCCTAAAAACTGAAACTAATGAGCCTTTAAGTAAAAAAAGGACTTTTAATTAATTTCATGGTATAATCTGTTGATTGATAAATAAGCTCTCACGACACAAAAAGCAGTGTGTATTGTGATGCAACAGGCAGGCTCTTGATTGTTTTATCATTATTTTGTTTGTCTGAACAACGGCAGCTGTTTTCCGATTGGCTCCTCGTCCCCATTGTATTCATGATAAGAGCTTTTATTGACCGTAAATGTGCATTGATCAGGAAGGAGGCGCCACGTGATGGCCTGATATCTGAATCTGCTGACATCGGTCTAACCTTTGCATGCGTCTAAGGAGGAAGAGAGGCCGCGTTGAGAGCGAGTCGGTGTAATCTCGGTGTTTCCGCCTACCTTCGGGGGGCATGAGGGTCTTGTTGTTCTGCGTGCACCAGCCCACCGGGTGCAGGTCGGCCGTCATGACGTCGCACCAGAAGTCGGCCTTGCGGTCTTCGCCGTAGCCGCTGAAGCGCAAAAGCAGCAGCTGGCCACACGTCGTGATGATGGTGGCCACCCAGTACGTGTCCGGGCTGCTCTTGTTGGCCACCTCCAGCTTCATGCCGGGCTGGAAGCTGCTCTGCAGGCTGATCTCCACCTGAGAGAGACACGAAAACATCTTATTTTACTACCCAGCTCTTTAGTTTTGTAAATTTCCCTTTAAAATTTGGCCGATGCAGCAGGAACAGAAGCTCCAGTTTATCATCAACCACTTTATTTGCTAAACGCAGGTCAAAGGTGAAGCAGCGGGGAAGTTTATGAACAGACGTAAATAAGTTTAGTAAAAAAAGCTCACTGACTGCTCAGCAAAACAAGCAAAACTCTTCTTGAATGTTGTGTTCACCACATCGCTTGAAGTAAATAAAGCATGTTGTTATGATCTTTAAAAAGCTGTTTTATCCTGTGCTGCTTTAAGTATAAAATGGTGGAAGGAAATGATTAAAATATAGCAGCGATTTCATCCAAACACACTGATGAGCGCTGATGTAACGTGATAATATTGGTGCTTTCAGAATATATTTACAACCCGGGAAACAGACGTGCAGGTGAAAGAGGAACTCCCCTAATTTTACACATTATGGTCCGTTTACGGGAAGCAAAGCCTGTTAATAAAGTTTGGTGAAGGCTGAGAGAGTAACACAGATCAGCCATCAGGGTCAACCTGTCCTCAGCTTGACATTTCAGAGTCATAACAGACAGTCTGTGCTACAAACTGAGCAACAACAAAAAATGTGTGATGCATTATGTAGGTGTTTTGCACTCTTCAGACTAAAAGTGGATATTTCACTTTCGACTGATGTTTTTCAAAAATGCAAAACCAAACTGGTGCTTTTAATTTTACTAGAGCAGCTAAAAAACTTTGACAAATAGGTCACATCGCTGCAAAACAGCTCAATTAGCGTTGAAACGATTAGTCAATCAGCAAACAACAATTCTGATAATCGCTTAATTATATCAGTAATTTAATGACGAGCATTCGCTGGCATTTCAGACGCTTCCCTTTGGGCGCTGGGAAACTGTGGTGGATATTTTCCGCTGTCTTTTGACATTTAACACAATGAACCATTAATCCGTTAATAGAAATTAAAACGATGAGATTAACTGATAAAATCTTAATGATAAAAATGACCCTTAAATATTACTTAATGTTTGTTTTATTGATCAGTTTTTGCAGCAAGAGTTTCTGACTGAATTCAAGCGTTTGCAGAAAAACGGGTACAGGTGAGGTTAAATTAATAACGAAGGACAATTAATGCACCTGGTGATTAGAAACTGCCTAAAACAAAACAAAAATGAAACACAAACACAGAAAAAAAAAGCCTTTAGGTTTGTCCTTGTGCGAGAGAAAGTGATAAATCTGTACGTCAGTGAATGCAGCGCAGCATAATGTTTCCACCATCGCCACAGGCTGCTATACAACTCCTGAGAACGCAACAAGCCCAACAGGATGTTCTCATTCAACGCTCGCACAAACGCACAAGTGAATGGAAAAAGCCAACATCTTAGAAATAAACACAATACAAACGGCCCCGTGACTTCCTGCTACAACAATGCAAACGTGCTGTATCACTCTGGTTGGCTTATGTAAGAGAGCTACGGGCAGCCTCGGCAGCAAACACTGCCTGTGTGTGAGTGTGTGTGTGAGTGTGTGTGTGTGCGCACAGGCCCAAGAGAAATCACTGTTTCAATTTGTCCAGGCACAGAGAGAGGGAGAGATGAGGGCTGCACTTTACTGAATCACATTTTTCTGGGGAATTCATGGTCTGTTTCCCAGTGACTCAATCCACTTACCAACAAGGCAATTTAGCTTCCCGAGAGACCTCAGACGCTCAAATCACCGCGCAGACAGTTTGTCCGACATCGGAGCTCGCTCATAAAACCCACATATTCTAATCTTGCCCTTATTACATTCGTCGCTCCGAGTGATGTAAGAAACTGAAACGCCGACACGCTTCTTTAAATCTGAAATCACCGGCGGACACGTCTCCACCTTTGCAGGCCGTCCCGCCGGCTGTGAGCCTCATCGGGGCAGACAGCTGCTCCGCCGGTCAGAGACGGAGTCAGCTGAGGTGGATAAAGACCTCGCATCCATCCAGGATCAACCGCTCGCACCCATCTGGCCCTCTCCTGTGATGTAACATGTTAATGGAGGCAAAGCCGTGTAATTGTTCGGGGGGGAAGACGACCACGAGCTAAATTACATCAAGTGTGCGTGGAAACATCTGGAAATTTTGTAATTATATGCTGAAATGTAATCAAATGTCATAAAACACTCAATTTTCCCCAATCTAATAAATTACTTCAAGGAGAGGAATACCATGTTGGTGCAAATAAAATACATAATCAATAATCAACACTGTGGATGTTGATGAGATATTTTACTTAAATATATAAGTAAAATAATTGTCACATAAAAACAAGCTTCTCTCTAAAACACTATAATATTCATGATTTTTGATAAGTGACAAATCCTGAAACTTTGCATGCGTAACTTCAAAGCGTCGAGTGCAATTACCAAACCTGGATTCAGGTACCAAAACAAAACTTTGATATTTAAGTCTAAACATGTTACGCCACAAAAAAAAGTATTTTATTACTTATTTTTAGTGTTCTTTTCCTCTAATTTATATAAATATTCTGTATCAGTGGGCTCTGCCATTCATTAATGTGGTTTATGCCTCATTTTATCAAATAATATCTTATCATTTTAAACACATTTTCCTAAAATTCAGACTTTAAGTTCGACTGCAGAGCATCACTTTGTTTGAAAAGGCCCGACTGCTGGTCAGTGAGGTTTAAAGAAAATACCACAAAGAGCAAGTATTTCCTCTCTATAAAGGTTAGAGGACTTTTAAGAGGCAGCTTTAAAACAAGAAGATATCAACAATAGGTGAGTTTTTCAAACACTGGATCTTATATTTTATGAAATCCTTTTTTTTTTGAGACGCTAAGATGATTTTACACGAGATTTCCCTGAAAAAACCGGCTGTGAACGTGCCTGTTTGCATGTAAGCAAACTAAAACTCTGATGCTCATTCGCTCCTATGCAAAGGGACACTACTTCACCACAAGCCTTTGTTGCTTTCTAAGTATTTTACCACGAAGAAGCAGAAAAACAAATGCATCATCATCTTTGTGAGCACGTAGCACAAACTAGTCACCAACTACGACATTTAGCAATTAGCTGATTCAGTGTTATTTCTGGAAAAAAAAAAAAAAAAGACTTTAATTCAGTTACTCTGCGCCCACGTGTCTCGCTGACAGACCGCAGCTCAATCAAATCACATTACAGCTTAAAACCAATCAGAGTACGGAGATTTTATTCTGCTTTGAGGTGTGCAGCAGCAGCAGCAGGCGGAGATTAAGCAGGTGGGTTTGACATGTTGATCTCTGCGCCGACCTGAGCTGTCTGAACGATCTCAGCTTCGGTTCGGTTTTAGCATCAGATACGAGTCTTGGCCCGGCGAATTGTCACTCCCTTTGTGAGAGTTTTTCCACAATCAGTGTTGCATGAAGCCCCGTCATGCAGAATACACCTTAAACGAGCTGTGGCCTTTTCTTTTTAAACATCTGATGAATCAGTTTTCTGGAGAATTCAGACTGTACGCCGTTTCCTGACTCAGATATCGGTGATAAAGATCAAACCTCCTGTAGACGCTGATGCAGTAAATTCACATCTTTCACGGCGCAGACTTTGGTCCGATTCTGGAGAAACTGTGGCTTTGATGTGCAAAATTTACAGATTTTGAGTTTTCTTGAGAACGATTGGTAAAAACTAAGTGAGTCACTGAAGTGTTTGTTTGGACACGTGAAGAGTTTGGTGTCCCTGTGTGTTTTTAGCAATGTGGGGAAGTTTATATTCTACAATTAAACCACTTTTCAGGCTTATTTTAGTCACTTTGGACTCATCAGGTTGTATTTATAGTCTATTTTTTAAGTCTTTCATGCTTTGTTTTTCAGACTAATGTTCTTCACATTTCCTGTAAAGAGGTTTATCAGATACTAATTATAAAACAGACATTTTTAAGACTGTAAGTGTATTGATAAGGACTTCAACCACAACACATCAGCCTATTTGACAGCAAGAAAATAAGAAAGGTATGATTAAATTCAAATATGAGCCTCAGAAAGTGAAATGGCAGGTCTTTTCTTCATTATTTGTTTCACCTTTTACATTTCACTGCTTGTTTTGTGAAAATATTTCAAATGACCTTCCTCAAAAGCGAGCGGCGCTTTAGTCTTCCCCGCTGCACCGTTTTCTTTTGTGCTTCAGTAATTACCCTCAATTGTGTTTTCAAAAACCGGCAAAGGTCGTCTAACAACTTGTGCGTCACGAGGAAACAAAGCCAATGAGAGCGCCATCGCTGAACGGCATTATCGTCCCCGGCTCTCTCCAATATGTCTTTAAAGGATTTCTGCATATGGTACTTATCTATGAGGCTGTGTTTAAAGGATCAGAGAGGATGGAGGGGGAGGGGGATTAAAGGTGAAGATGATACTCACATGTTTGAAGGTGGTGTGAGGGGCGGCGTCGGCCCCCGTCTCCTCCATGTACTCCTCCCAGTTAAACTCCACCTCTTCCTCCATGGAGTCTGCATCTGTGGAGACACAATCACCTGTTAGTCATCGGCAATATATATTTAAAAATAACGTTAAAAAAAAAAGGAAGAGCCACTCTGCCTCGAGGCTAAAAGTGCATATTGTTTAAGGGTTAGCATGAAAGTGACAATTAAATACACACTGTTGATGCTTTGTAAATTAAAGTGATCCCGTCACAACACAACAGGACATAATCTGGAGATGTGCAGCGTCGTCTTACGTAAAGTGTTTGTGTGTGTCGAGGTGAGAATTGTTCACTTTGCCTGAGAGAGATCTGAGGTATTATGTGTGTGTTTTTCCTCTCTCTTGAGTGTGTGTGTGTGTGTGTGTGTGTCTCCGGAGGCTCGTCAGCACCGAACCTGCTCTGTCTAATGAGAGGGGTCGGTGGGAAGCCGATGTTTTGATGGATGTACCGTCTGCTAACACACACACGTTAACAAACACATTTCCCAATCACACATTTGGTGTCAAAAATCTTGCTGCTGGAGTCAACACACTTTACTTTTTCCAACTGAATTCATAAGTCAAGTCACATTTTTTTGCCAGTATCAACACACACTTTCATTTATGAGACACTGAGCTTCCCAAGGTAACGGTTTGCTCCTGAAGTGCGATTCACAGAGGAATCAACCCCACTTCAGCTTTACACCTCTGAAGTGTCTCCAGCTCACAGCCTGACAACAATGAAAACTTTCTAATAATTTCTTAGCTTTTTGTTGAGCAAAGAGACCTGCAGATACCCTGAGATTTAACAAAAATGTGAAGAAATGAAGGCTGAAAATCACAGCTGCCTCACTGACTTCCTATTTGTAAGTAGCATTGCATGATGGGAACTGTAGTGCCAAAACTCTAAAACATATTCAGAGCAACACAATACAAAAAACTTATAATCAGTTAATTTCTTGACAAAACTAACTATCCTATCATGGCTGCTAAGTACAACACACAATCAATACCTGACATTATGCAGAAAACTGTGACCGACATTCTTCTGTCCGTTCATATACTAATATTTGCTCGTGTTTGCTGGTGTTGCATGATTGTTTTCGATCATGCAACACTTTTTTTTCCATAAAAATGCTCCAGCAACACCGACGTGCCACATAATGCCATTTCTCAGCAGTTAACTCATCCAGAAAATAACTACAAACAAAGAAATTAAAAGGAGAAACCTTCCTAAAAGGGAAGACAAACATAAGATGCAAATGCCTCCGAGCACCAGGGCTCCCTGCACGGTTTGGCGAGTATGAAAATGACGTGAATAAAGTGTTACGGCCTTTACAGTCACTTGTTTTCAACCCTGCTTCACATCTGTGAAAGACTCTGGACCAAAATATAAAACAATCCTCTCCATCGCTTTCACCATTAAACCAAACGATGTAAAATAAACTTTCATTTTCGCATCTTTTCAGTGATATCTGCGACTGTCTAATGATGAATGCTCTGACTATGTTGTTTTCTTCCTTTCTATCTGCTGTACTCGTCTCTCTTTTGGGAAAGAGATCTAGATCTCAATGATTAACTGATTAAATAAAGGTTTTTATGCATAAATGAGGGAATAAATAAAAGAGTTCATCCCCCAGTAAAGTGGTAGCCTGACTTCATGCAAAAATGATGGTTCATGCTGGTTTTTCTTTTAATTTGTCACCCATCTGTGCATGTGCAATGTGTAAATGGGTGACAAATAAAAGTGACAGACACACACACACAAAAAAAAACACCTGAGGGCAAAAACTTTAAAAGGGAACATCAACAAGTCGTGGAATAACAAAGCAAAGACACAAATATGAGGATTTCTGTGATACAGAGACAAATAAAAAACACAAAATGTTAAGTTGTTTTCCTGAATTCCTCTATCATGAGCGACAGAAAGATTCCGCACATGCATATTTCATCCAGTCGATAACAACCACACCAATCTGTTCATCTGACGAGGACGTGACTTTTACCCTCTGGAGTCCACGGATCCAAATTACATGACCGATTTACGACGACGTAGCAAAAACACGCTGCTTCCCCGAGTCTCCGTTTTAAATTGTGGCAGACTTCGAACTATATACCAGTTTTAAATCGTGTTGATAGGCCGAGTAAAAACAGACTTGTGATAAAGAAAAGGATTTCTTCCTGAATATTGTCGTCACATTTGGTGCAGGAAGAAACAGCAAAATCAAACTATTAAAAGGAAAGTGCTACACACCTACTGACCTCACCAATATTACATTTATATACACAATATAGTATATTTCTAAGGTTTTTTTTGTTTTTAATCATATAAATATCTCCTGACAAATAACACCCATGCTGCTACTTTGTAAGTAATTGTACAGAAAACACCTGAAGCTTTGCTGCATTTTAATGTAAATAGTTAATAGTAAATAACTTTGTTTGCTAAATTTGTACATACATTTTTTAAAACTTACCATTTATATTTGTATTCTAAGTTATAAAAATGGATCATTAGACATGTTTATAGGTTTTACAGTAAAAAAAAAAGTGTTAATCCAGTATGTAAAAATACAACTAAAATCACACATGTGAGGTTGTGCAGGGAAAAACGACATCAAACAAGGCAAGGTAAGGAGTTTTTATGGTGAAAAATAAAAGGTAAAATCAAAAGTTGGACTCCAGAGGGTTAAAACACCTTTGAAAATAAAAAGGTAGAGCTTCCTCACCTGTGTTCACTTCTTCCTCTTTCCCATTGGTGGGACGGTGCGACTTCACCGTGGTGAGGGCCAGCGGCTGCTCCTGCACGCGAGACTGCATCCTGCACACCTTCCACTTCCTGGTGAGTTTGACCTTTGACCGGAGGCGTGTCGCTTCTTCTTCACTGCATCTCTCGCTTTCCTCGACAGCCTGATACAGAAAAAAGAAAAAAAAAGTTCATGTGCTGACATGTCCAATAATGTCAGTGGTCCACAATCTGTGACGTCTTGATAAACAGTCCAGTGAAACTAAAGGAAAGTTCATGAAGTCTTTGACATTTGCTTAAATAAACACCCACTATTTGGTAAGAATTTCCTGGGAAAACTAATCTAGCAAACAGGAAATGACGCTACTTTTGCATTTCCAGCTTCTTGAGAAAACACAGCAGAAGAAGTGGGAGTTTAGCATGAAGGGCATCTGCCCATATGACAAAGAAAAACACAACACCACCTCCAAAAAAACAACAAAAACATAATTAAACCAACACAAGACAGGGAAAAAAAGACATCCGATCTCTGGGGAAGTCCGAAGCGAAAACTTTGCAGCAATAAGCGCTTAGCAGCCAGAGCCGAGGGAAAGAAAAGAAACTAAACAAAAAAACAAAGATCTAGCAGTTTTCCACTCTCCAGACTAATTTTCAGCCCCATTAAAGACGAGCAGAAAGCCTGTTATTCAGTTTAATTGCAGACCAGCCTCTGTAGCCTGTTTTCTGTAATATCAGGTTGTGCACGCTGTCCGCCGGCTGTCTGTATTTGCATACCACAGCAAAACTCCTCCAGATAACCAATCAGAGCCAAACGTAGTAGAAAAACTGGAATGACACAAGCGAGGCAACTGGCCGACAAATTGGAGCGACTTGAAAATATTCATTCAGCCGGTCGAGGAGGGAGAATAATGTCACTGCAGCTGAATACGGAAGGTAAAAGAGGAAACAAGGCCATAAATATGTATTTGTGACGTGCCCAAGAGGAACTCGAGCTGCCCGATGCTGAGCCGTAATCACCATGATGTATTAAAGACAATCAGTTTCACTAATGAGGTCATTAAGGAGGCTAATTAATCCATCAAGCAGCTCATGTTTCTTTGTCAAAAACGGGCTTTTGAAATAACAAAGAGGTAATAATTTCATGAATTCTTCTGCTGTTTTCCAACATGTTAAAACATCTGGTTAAGTATGTTACTTTGCTTTCATTAAAGGATGATTATTTTGTCTGTAAAGCAGCTTTTGTCCACATTTTTGGTTCCAGATCGCTGAAAACGAAGCAGCTGATTGACGGTAAACGTCAGCTTCAACTCTGCTGGGCCCGACTGATAATCAAAAACCCATCTTCGGTCACACATCAGCACCTGTCTGTGACCGCTCGGCCTGTTTGTCTCCAACGTTTTTTTCCCCCCAGACGTTTCAACGTGCCGCTGCCATTAATTACAGCAAAGCAGGCGATCAATCAATCAATCACCCGCCGAGCCGAATCAGACAGGCCCTGATGTGCCTCATCTTACCGGCGATGTGGCGTCACCGCTCGCATTTCCTAACACTTAATAAGTCAAATATTATATTTCAAGACCGCTAAATAATTTCCTTTTTTACTGAGGCGCTCTTTATTTCGGGCGAGGTTAGCTGCCTCCACTTCAAAGCACTTGTGGAAACCCTGAAAGCGATTGATGCTCCTCTTAACCATTTCATCTGATTCAATATTTCTGGACAGACTGTCACAAAAACTTAGAAACGGACTGTATTTAATCATGTTTTTCTTCTTTCTTAACGTTTTCAGCATCTCATGACGCCTCAGGTTGGTATGACTCATCCACAGCGCTTGTTATTTGTCAGTATTTTTGGGACATTTTTTTTTTATTCAGCAGAGAGGAGAGACACGAGGAGGAAAATCCAAAACGAGAGTGTTGAAACTGAGGCTGCAGCTCACGATTACTCTCATTACAGATTAATCTGCAGACTTTTTTCTCCATTAACCTGCAATCATTTGGTCCACAAACTCCACAGAGTGCTTCTTAATGTCATTAAATGTCTTGTTTTATCCAATAAAGAGTAAAAAAAACCCTCAGATATTCAGTTTACAGTGATATAAAACTGCGACCAGAGCTTTCTTTGCTTCTCAAAGTTCAATGGTTAATCATCAGTGAATGATGCAGAAATCTCAGCTCTTTCCATCTTTGCAAAGCTTTATACACAAGCCAAAGAAAAACCAAGACAACACGTGGACACATGGTCTATTGAGGCTGTATCGTAACTCTACAACTTATGTAAAAGCACGTTATATAAAAAAGCTATTTCAGTGGGAAAAAAATGCATTTCATGTCAAAAAAGGAGCATATGCATCATCACAGAGCAAACACCAATAAATATCCATCTGAAAGTGTCTCATTTCTGAACAATCAGCTCAACAATATGTGCAAAAAAAAGATCATCCTCACAACAACAGACCGGGTTTGTCACTTGCCTGGCGGTTGTCCTACAGCAGGTCACGCAGTCACATCACCAAATGACTCACGACGCCTCGACTTCCTCCCACTTTCATCAACCTGGCAATTAAAGCGGAGGCGCTCTGCTGTCACACATCGATCCCCAATCGGGCCAAAAACAACTCTGGGACCAGGTTGTTGTTGTTGTCGCCCTGAACTGTGAAATCGACACCCAAAAGAGCAGAAAATATCCATATTCTGTGATCAGACGGGCCGCCCATCCTGAGATGTTCCCAGAAAAGATGAAGAAAGAAGAAAAATCCAACAATCTTCTGGTGAAAAAAAAAAAAATCACAGCCGCAGCACGCAGACGCTCCTCGAGCTGCGCAGAGCGTTTACAGAGGCTACAAAAGGCTGCGACGGTCTCTACAACCACCCGTGTGTGTGTGTGTGTGTGTGAGAGAGAGAGAGTGTGTGTGTGTGTGTGTGCCACCCCCTCCCCACCCACCACACGGACCCCTGAAGTCCCACAGTGGCTCCGGCAAACATCCACTGCGTAAACAACAAGCTGAGCTAATTTGGCTCACATGACGACGACGACACCCCCCCCTCCCCTCCACAACCTCCTGTCCCCCCCCACCCCCCCCCACCCCCACACCGGTCTATCACGCCTAAGTGCCCGACCGTCTTCAGGGGCTCTGACACGCCACTGTCGTCATTAAAACTCACTCGAAACAGCGCGAGGAGGAGTTCACTCAGCGTCTGAACCTGGTTTTTCCCTTAAAATTCCCCTAAAGTGGGTGTTTTTTTTCTCTGCATCTGCTTTTTTCCAACACTTCTGTAGAGCTACTTGACATAAAAAAAAACTGTTACTTTTAAGTAAGAAATGAACGTTGAAAGAGTCAGTAAGCGGATCAACAAGTTAATTAGCGAGCAGAAACGGCTTCCAGCTTCTCAAATTTGACAGTTTTCTTCTTCTTTTTACCATTTTACATCATTTTTTTAAAGGATTTTGAACTTTTCTTCGCACAATAAAAGCAATTTGAAGACATCCCCCTCAGGCTCTGGGAACATTTTTCACTATTTTCTGCCATTTTATACACTTTACAACTTACTCTTCCTTGTTTAAACCATATTAACAGATAAACTAATGATAAAAATGATGGATAACAACATCCTTCGTGGACGTATTCTCGAGGTCTGGACCTCCTATGCATGGACGTTCACGTGTTGCTCCGTCACATCGAAGCGAAAATGAAACAAAGAGCATGTGGTTGAAGTGTTGAGCTTTAATTTGAGGGTTTTTAACAACCACAACCAGATGAAAAGTGGAGGAGCCCTCTCATTGTCCTCCTGTGCTGTTCAGAAATTGGAGAGTAAATGTATTTTTTTTAAAAAGAAAAGCACTACTTACTCAATGCAGATGTGAACAAAAACTAAAAGTTGTTTCATTTCAAAACTAACATGCTCGATTGAGGTCGGAGCCAAGAAAACAGGAAATGTGTCACTGTCCAAATACTTATGGACTGCATTGCTCATTTCCCCAAAATTCACCCTGACATATTTATTGCCTTTGCAAACTTTTTTGGATGTTCCCTGGAATTTAAAAAGGTCACGCATTTTACTCCTCTTATCAAGCGAAGCGAGCTCCCGGAGGTTTTAAAGAATGTTCTCGTTTCGCGGACGCACGGCCGACCCATATTCACTGGCATTTTTAAAAGAAAGGAAAAAAAACAAGTTTCTCCCAGAATGGGGGCTTGAAAAATAGACTTTCTGTGGGTGTGAACAGCTTGGAGAAGAGTTTTTTTAAAGGCACTAAAGGCTATCTGGAAACAAGAGGACGGCAACTTTACTACCAAGCCCACATCGTCCCACAAATACGTGACATACTGTAAATAATCACAGCCAGAAAACATTTTAAAGTATTTTTTTATGCCGCCCGCTCCCTGTTAAAGCACGTTAAGTCGTTTCTTATCTCTCATCTCGCTCTGGTTTAACAAGTTTTATAAGCCTCGGGGACGGAAGAGCATCTGCAGGCGTTTTCTCCAGGAGGTGGCAGCCGATTTGACGCTTTATCAACGAAACAAGACGACTTTTTGGAGCTTTTTTTTTTTTTTTTTTGCCCCCCACCATAGTTGAGCATTTGTACTTGATGAGGCTTACTGGCCTGCAGCGTCCCGGAGGAAACAGAGCAGATTGAGCACCAGGGGATTAAGCTGGTCTGGGAGAGTTAATCTCAGACGCAGGACATTTGTGGCCCCACAGATTGAGAAGAGGAGGAGGAGGAGTTTTTTTTTTTAATTGATTAGCCCCTGGTGGGACGCTGGGCATCCACATGTTGTCCTCCTGCCTTTCCCTAAACCCATCCATGCCAAAGACTTAATGGGGGATTTAGGAGATTAACTACCACTGCATGAGCTTGGGGTTTTATTGCATTACTCCCCTATTAGGTTCTCCTCTTTTAGACCCATCCAAGAGTTGTTTCCTCTTGGCAACGGGGCGGCCTCGATATAACAATTCGTCCTCTTGATTCCTGCAGTTTTGAAGCGCGGACGCTCGCACAATGCAGCCTGTGTGCCCGTTTCACGCCAAATTACGACACTCGCCGAGATCAGCCGGCTATAAAACGACGAAGAGCAAACAGCGACTGCACCCGGTGCACCGCAAAACAAAAAACAGGAGTGTGTGTTTTCTTTTTTTTTTTTCCCCAACACCAACGACTGGAAACGACTTCCCACAACACACCTGATGAACGCACAGCAGGAGAGGGCAAATCTGACATTTGCCTACGTCCTCCCCTTATTCAAATACGAAAGTTAAGTTTGCCAACAGCATGAAAAACAGAAAGAAAAGAAAGAAAAGACTCCGACTTCATCACTTCCTGTAAACTGACCTCCCTCTTCTCTCTTTGCTCGCTGTATGAGGAAGATTAACACACAATGTCCTTATCAAACAAACAAACAATAAGATGTAGAAAAGATTAAAAAATGGCTCTTGCAAAGAAAACATCAATAACATGCAGCAGG
>JBAJHX010000002.1:2936435-2952632 GCA_037176925.1 Amniataba percoides | reverse complement strand
TAAAAGTGAAAGAGGAAACGCGAAGAGCGCGCGCACACACACACACACACACACACACACACACACACACACACACAGAGGGGGAAGATGAGGCTGAGAGGGGTGTAGCCGAGCAGCAGCTCCGGTCGTGTACTTTGCACACTCAAAAAACTGCGGCGGAAAAAAACTCACACGGAATCGCCACCGGCGCGCTGCGGATTTAATTGATTAACCCTCCGGTGTGTCCATCAAAAGAGACCGAACCGGGCGCGCTACCTGCCCGCGTTTTATTTTTTCCTCGTTCAAAGATTTTGAAGGCGCAGTTTTTCCTCCCTCTCTCTCTCTCTCTCTCTTCCACACCATAAACCCGCCATGTTGAAAGTGCTTTGACATTTTAGCAGTGTCCGGTATTTTCCGAGGCTTTTTAAAAAAAAAAAAATTCATTTTACGCACCTTTTTAAGAAAAAAACAAAATGACTCGCGTATAAGCTTTGAGATAAGTCGACCCGTAAGAGCAACTTCCACCCCCACTTCAAGAAATATAAATAAATAAATAAAAAGCGAATGAAATTAAATATTAAAATGTCGCTTTAAGAGTCTGATGAGGATTAAAACTCACGTTGTTTCCAGAGCAGCTCGCGGACATGACAGGAGAGGAAAACAGCGCGAGCGTGCCACGAGACAGTGTTAATTATACAGCAGCGCGCGAGAGAGAGAGGCAGCGCGAGGGGCGACACTTTTTTTAAATTGGGGGGGGGTAACTTCGCTCGCGACAATGTATCCTCTCATTTCCTCACTTCTTTTTTTTTTTTTTAAAGAGAGAAGGAGGAGACAAATAACTCTCGTGGTGTTTATAGCGTCGACATAAAAATAACACACACACACACACACACACAGAAAAAGAAGAAATACGCAGATAGTGTTAAAAAAAAAGCCTCCACGCGCAGCCGTCACCTGTCTTACCTGTCCAAGTTTCTCCCGTTCGCCTCTCCTTCCTCGAGACCCCCTCTGGTTTCCCCTCTCTCTCTCTCTCTCTCTCTCTCACCCTCACTCACTCACTCCCCCCTCTCTCTCCCCCCTCGTTTCGCACGAGCCAAGCGGCGCGAGCGAGCGACGTCTTTCAGCTGCTGCCCTCGTTCCAATATGGCATCTCCTCACTGCGCATGCTCACAAAATACAGGACAAAAAAAAAAAAAAAAAAAAAACACATATACAGATATTATTCTCCAACATCCACCAAGCATTTTTTTAGCCTACTACAAACAACTTTTTAAAAGAAATACATAAATAAAAATAAAATCTATTTTTGTTGTTCTGGTTTAAATAAAAAAAGGGAACTGAAGTTGAGTCGACGCCTACAAAACAAAAAAAAAGTTACACAATCAAACCTCGTTTTTTATGCGCTCATTTTAATATGATGTTCACTTAAAGACTAAAATATTACAGCTAAAATTGAGTCATTTTTTAAAAGGGAAACTATATTTCTTTAAAAATATACACTAAAGTTGCTAAAATAACACTTAAATTGTAATATCTTAAGGATATAAGTAAAACTTTAGTCATCTATAGCTTCTTTTTTGCATCATTACGCTTAAAAAACAGCTGATTTTCCCTTTAAACGTTTCGAACTCTTCAGTTCTGTTGGGATTTTTTTTTTGTTTTTCTGTTAGGAGGATTTTTCTGTTTTTGGCAATCACTTTTCTCCAAACAACTCTTGAGAAATAGCACTAAAGGTGTGTTTTTGTTTTTTTTTTTTAAATAGGTCTCTCTCTTATCAAAGTCAACAGTAGCCTCTAGTGGTCGGAGCTCATTGCGCCACTCAGATTTGGTCCAAAGGTTGGCACATTTTTCCACAAATAGACCAAAGAAAGACGAGCAGCAGGGGGAATATAATCCCAGAAAATTATCTTAAACATGTGGAGAAATAGTTTTTTTTTATTCAAATGAACTCAAGGTGGAAAAACTTTTTGATGACAGAAAGTGAAACCTGCACGTTTGTTTTTCTACGCGAGAAATGAAAAGTTCCTCTTTTACGCGGTCTCTGTTGGGCTTTGAAGGAACAGTAAGAAAGCAAAGTGTAATGATTGTTGTGTTTTCATGTTGGGAATCCCCTTAAAAATCCCCGAAAGTCCCCCCCACCTCCCCTCCTTTATTTCCTTTATTTCACCTCCAAAGAAAAACTAAAATGATCCACGTGAATCAGTCAGAGCTGCATGAGGAGAAAAACTGATGCTTATACTAATTTTTCCTATTTATGTTTTCTATACTTGCACAATAAAATAATTTTTTAAAAATAAGTTATCATTGTTTTTCTTCAGTTTAGAGCTTTCATAGAGTCAGTGAAGAGAAATAAAGCAGGATGTTTTAAGTAAATCTTTAAAATATGAAGTAAATAAATAAATAGATCCATTAATAAGCTCATTGTTGGATACATAATGAAATGATATTCCTTATAGTTTGGGATAAAAGATAAAAGTTTTGATGTTTTAATGTGAAAAACTGCAAAACTCCACCTCTCAAAGCCTTCAGGTGAAAAAATTGAGAAACTTATCATTTTTTAAAGGGATCATAAGAAATTTGTATCATTTTACTTAATAACAAGCTGAAAAAATGGCTTTAAAACTCAGAAAGTCTCCAAAATAAAGCGCAGAACTCTGTGCAGAGTGGAGCCGTCAGTGTTTTATTTTGAAGTATGTGACGGGAAGTTGAGTGTTTGTGTTTATGGAGGCGGATCTGAATCATAAAGAGACAAAAACAAAAACAAAAAAGGGCTCGTGGATGGAGGAGGAAGAGGCGCTCGTGCCGCTGGAGGAACAGATGGTTGGAGCGCGCGCGATTAATCTGCAGCACAAGAGGCTTTTCCCAAGTGAGGATTAACCCCCCCCCTTACACACACACACACACACACACAGACAGACACACACACACACACACACACACACACACACACACACACACACACACACACACGAGGTAGCTCCTTGTCTTTTAAAATGAATATTTTCACAAAATAAAGCTCCATTTTTCATATTATTTGTGTTTTCTGCAGGTTTTTGCATCTAAATTATGTTTATTTTTGCTTTTTCTTCATGCTTTGATCCAAAACGCGCATGAAAAGTTCAAATTAAAAGTTTCTGCCTCATTTGGGAGTTTAATTTGGTCAGAATAAAGTTTATTTCTAAGTAGATTTTCACATTAAAGGCTCTGCTGGTGCACAAATTCAAAGAAAACTAGCAGAAAGTTGTTTTTTAAATAAAGTTTTCGTCAATGTTGGCTGTTTTTCAGCTTCAATCTGCACAAAATTACATCTATAAGTGACATTTAAGAGCCAAACTCTGTTTATATTTGTTCACTTTTACTGAAATTAAAAGAGGAAGTGCTTTTATTTTTATGAGCTCACACACAAACTCTGTTTTATTTGATGATTCAAGTCAAAACTTAATTTTAAGACTTAATTTTCAGCTCTTATTCTGAAAAATCAGAGCATATGTGTGATTAATAACATCCCTAACTGATCTTTGTTTCCTGTTTCCTCTGCAGGTGTCTCACCTGTGCTGCAGGTGTCTGATCATCCTGTGACGTCACCCACCTGCCAATCATCAGGTCGCTTCCGGTCGCGACGGAGCGCGTGAGCATCTTCTTCATCACATCTGCACGTGACAAAAACAAAACAAAGGAGGAAAAAAATGAGGGCTCGCGCACATTCAAGGAATTCTGCACGCGCGAAGCGAGCAGCAACGTTAACAGGAAGTGAGGTAATCGTCACTACAAAATAAGAATATGTGGATGTTTTGTTGGGCAATCATGCTTAAAAAAACACTTTTAACTATGTTCAGATGTAAATATATATTAAAAATAAAATAAAATGATAGGAATAGTGCAGGTTTGAGTAGATGGAGATATTATTTTATTTAAAGGCATAATTATTGTGAAAGGGACTCAAACATTTTACACAAACCTTTGCAAACATTAAGAGATTAAATAATACTAAAATCAGACAACAATAGCAAAACTAAAGAGGGAAGAATAGGTCACAAATCCATTGAAAGAGGAGTTATTCACTAAAGAGTTTAATAGTCTTGAAGTTTGGTGTAAATATCAGAGTCTTCTATTTTATTTGTGCAAACTGCTCAAACAGAGGCACAGACTGCAGATATGTTTTTATAATCTCTCATAAATCAATAGATTATAGATCATGTAAATCTGAAGGACACATTATTTATAAAATACTGCATTTACTGTGTCACCTAAATATGAGAAAAATATATTGTTATCAAGGCAATGATCAATAATCATCCTTTATTTTAATATTAGCTTTTTTAAATGTCATTATTCTGACTATAATGACCGATCTGATGTTGAAATTTAAAGTTGAATAAGCCTGAATATAAAAGCTGAAATAATAAAATGTCATACTTGCAGGAAGCTGTCGTGTCCCGGCTCAGGACGTCACAACAAAAAGTGAAACATCAGTGAGGCAAAAGTTCAAACAAAGACACTTTACTGTACAAAACAAACCAAATTTAATCAGATTTAAGGTGCAAATAAACCAGATTAAACAGATGATAGCTGATTAGAGATTTTATATGTGAATATGTGTTGATTTAATGATGTGTGCCCATTTTTCTAAAAACACAGACCTTACCTGCAGTTAAAGAGGGATTTTCTGGATTGTGGGCTGTCAAGCTGATGGGATGTCAGAAAAAAAGCAAACAAACAAACCAAACTAAAAGTATGAGTGGCCACACTCAAGCCCAGCTGCACCCAATTTTTCAATTAGCCACCTGCAAGAGAGAAACACAGATTAACAAGCCGATAAACTCACAGGTGTGTCATCCAACCATCCATTTCCTATGCAGCTTATTCTTTAGATAGGGGGTCAATATATGGAGATACACACACTTTTTAAACACTTCAGAGTCACAAATGAACCTGAGTGTTTAGATTGCTGGAAAAACCAACACAAGCAAAAACAAACATACAAACTGATCAAAATGAATCAAAATTTGCATGCATAAAAAGTTATTCTGATGATTGTGATGGATCTAAAGTTGCAATTTGAAGTTGCATCTTATTAATAAAAATGCTTGTACAGCTTTATCGAGAATGTGCATTATTTTCATGAGCATGTACATTTAGTTAAAAACGTCTTTTTTCCCAATTATATGCATTTTCTTCTTCCAATTCTTTCACAGGAAAGTAAACTGGTAGATGCATTTACATGTCCCCTCTTTTTTCTTCTTAAACAGGTCAAATCATCTTAAATCAATCACACCTGGCTGCATGTTAAAGTTATGTTCAGTCTTTTATTTTGAAATGTGCTTACCGGAAGCCCCACCTCACATCTGCTCCACTTGACGGTGTGTGTTGTTGTTTTTTGACATAAACATGGAGGTGAAGCAGATAATAGATCCTCCTCGCTCCTGCACGTTCATCTGTGGCATCCGGAAGCACTGAAGACAACATTTGATCGGAAGTATCGATTATAGAAATTACAGAAAAGCATCGTTTTTGTTGTTATTGTCTCCGTGTTTGTTGTTTTTTCTTCATCATGGACATGTACGGATACAGCGGGGTCTTCCTGGTCAGGAGGTTTTTGGATGGAGGTGTGTTTGAGGTGTCCAACATGTCAGATATCAGCAAGGCGACCCCGCACGGCTGCGATAACGGAGCCCTGACGGACCGTTTCGGGGTCCTGATCCAAGGACTGCTGGCTGTGGTCGCCTTCAGCACCCTGATGTGTGAGTGTCTGCAGAAAAAACACCTAAAATGTCATTGTGTGAGTGTGTTTGTGTGTGTACATGGAGGAGATGAGTGTAAAAGTGCATTATGTTGATTTTTAAAGTCATCCGGTGCTCCACGTGGCGTGTTGTTGACGTTTTTGTGTTTGTTTTCTGCATTCGCCCACCCGCGCCAAACTCCATTAAGAACTGCGCCGATTTAATAGTTTCTCGCTTATCACATTCTTACACACACAAATTGGACTTTTTGAACACATTGCTTTTCTAATAAGGCCTCTCTTGTTATTTCGGCGTGTATTAAGTGTTACAAACATTACATCTTATGAACGGATGTCAGTTTTTTTGTTAATTGCAGTCGCCACAAACACCGTCCACGTCCACACAATAGGCAGCGTACATTAGTAGTTTAAGTACACATTTCAATTAAATTACCTCCAGTTTGTGGCATATCTACACACCGAATTTACCCTAAACACTCAAGTTAATCATAAACAATGAAGCTACACAATACTCAGAAGTATGCGTGGGTGTACGCAAAGCAGCGTCATAAATTGCGGTGTTTCTAAAGGGAGTTTCGTTTTGGTTTTCCCCTCTGGCATAATGGCAGGCTTGGATCCTTTTTGTTTGCGTGTAAATAACAAAAAGGGCAGACAGAAGTGTACAGATGAGATCTTAACATGTTTACTCGGTCATATGTAGTCATATGGGATGCCTGATTTTCTCTCTGTGTCTGTTTTTTTATCACAGTACAGGCTTAAAACCAGTAGTTATTCCTGTACAGGCAGTTTTTATTTACACATACCAGATTTTCACCCATGTTCAGGTTGTTTTTCTGTCCCTGCTTTAACAGCAAAACAAGATGCTCCTTCACAGCCACAGTGTGGATTAATTCAGCCGAACAATGGCTATTGACGACTAAATAACTTGTGATTTTGTGGCAGCTGACTTTGGGAATGTCGGCCGCCATACAGCTCCTTTCTCACCGCAGGCTGCAGCAGATGAAGCTGAAAGGTGACATTTGTACTAGGTCAAGTAGGAACACTAAAAAAAAATCCATGCAGTTGAAGTTCATTTCAGTTTGATTTAATGTGTGCTTTAAATTCAACCTCATATAAACAATAGATATTTTCTTTCAGATGTCTTAGATCACATTTAAGCTCTGTAGTTATTTAACGGTAAGTTTCCGTGAATATTGCATGATAAAATCAGCTACTTATCTCTCAGTTGCTAAGTTAACTGTATCATATGTGCATTTCTTCCAGATTCAAAGCCTTTTAAAACACTTACATCACCAATTTTACCTTTGTTTTGGCAAATCACTGAAGTGTTGAAAAGCTGATAAATTAGATTAATCACGAGCGCCTGTGCACCCTGTGTAGTATTTGCTTACTGCATGTGTGTTGGCATACGGTCCATTAATTAGAGTGCAGTTTTTAAAAGGTCAGTGCAGTCACGTTGATTTCATTCAGCTAATCAAGCGGGCTGGGAGCAGGTTGAAGCCTCAGAGCGGTGAAGTGTTGCAGAATCAGGCCAGGCCTTGAGGGTGAGCGAGATCAATGAGCTCTAACCTCCTCTCAGTTACTTATTAGCACAGAAATCGATATCCTCCCTCCCTTTCCACCCTCCCTTTCCTGTCCTCGGGACAAGTGTCGTTCTTGGTCAAAGCACATGCATCTGTTAATATTTACACCACATTATTCAAGCCCAGCGGAGCATTAAGAGCCCTTTGAGTCGTGATCACGGTGCCGGTTTGCCAGCTCACAGCCGGCCTGCATCCCTCTGCTGATCTCGGTTTAGCAGCTCTTCCTCAAAAGCTATTTTTGGGAGTTTCCTTCCGTCCACTTGTCATTTATCTTTCTCGCCCCCCACATAAACAGATAAATGGTTAATTTAATGTCCAGTATGTTGAAAGTCGGGCATTTCTGCAAAGAGCGAATGTGAAGAAACTTTTGTTGATGTCTGGTTTGTGCAATTCTTGTTTTTCCAGTCTATCATGAGAGATGTTACTTATTGCATTTCCTCGTGTCAAACATTCTCACTGCTCATGAAGTTTTAATGTGAACCTGCAAGGCTGCAACTTTGATGATTATTTTCATCGACTAAGCTGTTGTTTCATGAGTAATAGGCAGATTGTTAGCTTTGAAAATAATAAAAAATGCCCATCCAAATCTATCCAAAGGGACCATTCACATCATGTTTGTTGTCCAACACCCAAAGATGTGATATTTACGGTCATAAAATGGAGAAAAACAACAAAATCTCACATAGGAAAAGCTATAAACCGCAAATATTTGTTCTTGATGAACAACTTAAATGATTAATTATCATCAAAATTTGCAGACAAATCATCACCTTATTGCTTCAGCTCAGTAGCAGTTCTGCTAAAGTCACTTTTAAATGGCTTACAAAGTCATAAAAATGAAGAAAGAAGTCTAGAAAAGGGTGAATAATTATACTGTTGTGTTATTTATACCAAACGCCAACTCGAACCACATCAAAAACAACTGATAAATAAAAATCCTGAGACAAAGAATGGTGTCCTCAGATATAAAACACGTCCTCGGGAAGCCTCGTCCCTGTTTTCACATGCCGAGTCACATTCCCGACCCTGTGTGATGGCGAGATAGAAGAAACAGTGGCCGTCTGTTGGCCCTGAGCCCGGCGGGAGGAACCGAGCGTTTCTTTTTAGTCGGCGTGAAACGAGGACGATACGCGAATATTTCTGCATTTTCATCCGTCCTCGCTCCCCTCCGCCTCCCGCTGAGGGACGACGTGGCGGTGCAAAGAAAATGTCACGTGTTGTGGCTTTGCAGGATAAAAACAAGTCGAGTTGGAACGTTATTGATCGATTGATTGATTCTCTCTCTCTCTTTCTTTCTCGTTCGCAGTAAAGAGGTTCCGGGAACCTGTCGGGATTAGACGGCCGTGGAGGATCTGGTCAGAAATAATCTCCTTCCATCTTATCCTGTCCTACATCGTTACATTACGCACACTTTCATGGATGTTTGAAGTCTTTTAAAATAAAGAAAATGCTGGTTGAATCCTTACTTCTCTTTCCTTACTTGATCAAATTGACCATAAAAAGATTCACATTTCCATTTAAAATGATGACAAATTATAAAATTGTTCTTCTCGTATCAAATCCGTCATCGTCATCTGACATTTCTAAACACAGCACAATAGAAAATAGTAGGAAAATGAATAAAAAAAGGCATTTAACACCATCCTTACTGTCGTCTCCAGGTTTTATGACACATCCAAGCAGGCCATCGGCGCTCTCTTCATCCACTTCGCCAACGTCTTCCTGTCCACACTCACCAAAGAGGACCCCTGCTCCCTGTGAGTCTCCCATCTGCAACTATTATATTGATATTTTATTGTTTTATCAGTATCCTGATTTCTCCTTTTGTTTTTGTTGGTTTTTTTTTAACCAAAGGTACCTGATGAACTTCCTGCTGGACGCCACGTTGGGCATGCTGGTCATCTGGCTGGCCGTGAAGCTGGTGTCCAGACTGGTGGAGTACAAACAGTGGACGCTGCTCATGTTCGGAGAATACGGTGAGAAGAGAAGATGTGTTTTTAAACATGAAGCTTAGACGAAGGTGGAGAATAATTACACTCAAATGCAGGTCTGGTTTTGACCACCGGAGGACGCTGGAGACTCACTTTTTTAAAAAGACAGACGGGAGGAGAGCCAGCATCTCCAGCTGCAGCCCCGCCTGGAAAACATTTCCAGTGGCTTCACAGAGGGATTAACTCCACGCCAGTTATTACGCTCACTCTGCTGCTGTTTTTATTTTTTTTCTCTTCCTTCTTCCTGTGAAACTTTCTATCTTTCTCTTTTAATTGAACTTTTTCAGATAGTTGATGTATTTTTTGGGGTTTTTCTAAAAAAACAGAGCTCCAGAAAGGCCTCAAAATAACCATAAAAAAGCTGTTTGGTTGTTTTTGCTCTTTTTTTTACTCTTCTTCTTCTGTCTGTCTGCGCGTCTTCCTCCTCCCTCCTTCCTGTCTTAATGACAGACTCGTCCTCCTTTTGTGTCTGCTGCGGTGAGACACCTGTCGAACAGACTTTTCAGGGAGATTTAGGCAAAGACTGTTTACCCGTCTGTGCTCAAGACGCGTGGCGGATATTTTTCTTCAAACAAACAGTCTTGATCTCGGACATCCAGCAGCGTTTTTTAAAAGGCGGCCTGTTTACAGTGGAGTTACAATAAAGCAACACTTATTTCTCTGCAAGCTGGCATTAGCTATAAATCAAAGAAAATGAAATGGCTGACATGTCATTTGCACAAAATGACTAGTTTGGGACAAATTAAAACAAAAAATCTGAATAAAACAATGAAAAATATTCATTATAATAAGAAAATATTTCATCTACAATAAATGAAACCATAAATACATGAATTTATGAATGTCTCTAAAACAAATAATACTTTTTGTTTACTTTTTTTACTTTTTATTTTTACCTGCTTTTGATTTAAACTGCACCCGAAGAGACTGACTGTATTTGTAATGAAGTTTTTCGATGAAATCTTCACTCTGCTCATGTTTTTTTTACCTTTGTCTGCTCCAGGTGACCCCCCCCAGGCGGCGGCGTGGCTCGGGCAGTGCGGCGTCTACCTGCTCATCATGGTGCTGGAGAAAGGCGTGATCAGTCTGGTGCTGCTCGTCCCCGGATGGTCCAAAGTAAGACGACTCGTGCTGCTTTCAGGTCCTGTGGGGAAAGACGACGTCCTGTCACATTAGCCTGAAATGATTTTCTCACAGTGTGACACCAAAAAAAGGACTGGGACTGGACTTGATATAAGAAAATTGGTCTATAATGATCTTTACTTAAACTGAAACACAGGTTTTCAGTCTGTTTTTAATCTTAACAGAACATTTTTACATCCTAAACTGTCAGAACAACATGGAAAAAAAGGGGATTTCTCTCATTTTTATTCTGGCTTTGTTTGAAATCGTCTGTCAGCGCTGAGAGATGAAAGTCTTTAAGAGAGAATAAACAAGTGGAGGATAAAAAACTTTGCTTGTAATGGGAACACACAGGCGATGTGAATGTGTTTGATTGCGTTTCTTTGGGGACGATATTTGTTTATTCAAATTAGCCCTTGTCAAAGCAGCAGATGCCTTTCTAATGACTAAAAAGGCAGTTTATTTTTTACGTATTTACTGGGACATAGAAGAAGTTTGTTTAGTAAATCTCTGGGTTTTTTCCCTTGTTTGAAGATCGGCTTCACGCACTTTGATAAAGATTATTGACTGTAACTCTAATTGTTCTGTTGTGGGAGTTGAGTCATTTTATTTATATTTGTTTTTAATCCTTTTGGCACATTTGACACAGATTTTATTCTAATGCAACTATACAGTTATACAAAGCAAATAGAAATGTTTTGTACATATCATTTACCTTAAAGTCACATAGTGAAAGTTGTATAACATCAAATTAAAAAGACGTGCTATCAGAAAAATGTATAGACCAAAGTTTAAATGAATTTTGAATGAATCTTCTCACTCTGAATTAGGAAACAGGTGTCTTGGGGAAAAGATATTTTCATATTTTTAATGGTTTAAGTGAATACTGAATATTTCATACACTAATTTTTCATCTGTGAACTGAACATCACCATGAATTTAGAGGAATTCTGATTTATATAAATGCAATTAAATGGTTGTATTTCAAAGATGAGGGGGCAAATAAAAGACGGAGGTTAATTTTTAAGGCTTCTTTGCTCTCAATAGTTTGTTAAACTTTCCTTTTTCTTCTCGTTCCAGTTGCAGGAGGTGTTGCTGAGCTACATCGCGAACCCTCAGCTGGAGCTGGCGCTCGTCATGCTCATCGTGCCCTTCATCGTGAACGTGAGTCGAATGTGTTTTAATATCGTCGCGACCTTTAACCTCTGCGGCCCCACTGACCCTCCTCCTCCTCTCGTCTCTCTGCCTCCTCCTGCAGTCCATCATGTTCTGGGTGGTGGACAGCTTGACGATGAGGAAGTACAAGACGATGAAGAGCCTGGACGACTCGTACGACAGCTCGGCGAAGAAGGCAGACTCTCTGAACAGCGAGGAGTCACGGGTGAGAGTGATTGATGAAGCAAATTCTCATTAATCATTCGTTTTCTCTTCTGATTAAACACCTGCTTCCTCCCAGAGATCATCAGTTCCCAATTACACGTCTATCGAACGACTGATTACAAACAAATCATGCAAAAATGAATGCATTTAAATAAAAAATGAGGTAAAAAAAAGTTAAATTCACACTTCAAACACCTATTTTTTTTCCATTTCTATGATATTTATCAGAAGATTTGTGCAGATTTGTGCCTTTATTTTAATTTCAGGTAGCCTTAAAAGTTTTAATAAAACATATTTAACCACTCACTGACCAGACTGAGCCATCAGCTGTGGATGTGACTCAGTGGATTACTTTTAATGTTATGAGAGAAAATCAGCTACAGCTTGTTCCCAAAGAGGAATGTGTGTTTGGTATCTCTGCTGTTTGAAGAAGAGCCGAGACTTTTAATGTGTGTGTGTGTGAAAATGTGCTGTTGATGGTTGATGATACCGGCTGCACGGTCACGCTGGGTGTCAACCGCACCTGCTGTTTTGGGGGATGAGCTTCTCTCACACACACACACACACACACACACACACACAGATTTTCTCTCTGCACTTGTCCTAATGAGAAACAAACCCGGAGAACTTCGGTCCAAGAAACACTGACTCAGACGTTTTTTTTCCTCCCTCGTTACCGTTGAGCACAAAGTAAAAATTTGAAAACTTTTTAATACCCTTGAGGATTTTTTTTTTTTTTTGGGATGGCGTCTCATATTTTGTTGTCATGGCAAAAGCGAGCTCTTGCAGAAGCTCCCTCGATCAGTTTATTGGTCAAAAGTTGACATTATCGTGCATTTCAGATAAGCTGATGAATGTTTTTGGAGGGGAGGTTGAAAATTCGGGGTAACTTTCGGGTGGCCGGACACATTTTTGGGGTATCCATAAACATTAGATAATTTTTTACAGGCTTTCATTTCTTGTAGGCAGTAAATAGACAAGTAGAGGAAAGAGAAAAAAAGTTTTATTTCAGTTGTGTGGTACATGAGGGTTATTCAGTCGGGTGCTGTGAGTTTTGGGTCGAGTCCTGGTTTATCCGGGTTGATGAAACAGGCCTTGTCGTTGTTGTGTCGCCTCCACATGGCACAGAGGCCCGTGTCATTTCTTCCTCGGAAAAAGATGCTACCGACGGCGACGAATGACTGTCGGGGTTCGCGACCTCGTGTTCAGAGCGTTTACACCTCCCTCCTCTTTTCTCTCCGTCTGGACGTCTGCCAGGCGGCCATAAATCAAGCCTTCATCCCGGAGAATAAAAGTGACATTTAGGAGTCGTTTCCACGCGCTGATGTTATGGAAAGCAGAGTGAAGAGTGGAGGAGGAACGACAGATAGAGAGGCATTGACTTGGACGGGGGGGGGGGGGTAAAGTGGGGGTCGAAGAGGCGCTCACAATGCTGTTGTTGTGGCTCCCTGTGACATCGAGCTTCCAGTGGAGATGATGAGATATCACATCTGCATCATCCATCCCATTTAAAAATATGATTTAACGAGATTTTTTACTCTATAAAATTGGGATTATTGCGACTCTGGTGCTAATAACAAAGACAGTATGGGAAACTAATCTTTATCCCCAAATCTCTAAAGTGTTTTTTATATCAGCTTTCCACATGTCAAACCTTTACATAAAGCAACATGTGGAGGTTTACAATGCCGTAAATGTTAAACAGTCATGGACTTAAACTCCTTTGGGATTTGAAGGGATTTTTTCCACTTTAGGTCCCGGGAATGCAGAACTGAGACGTTTCCCAGCTTCTCTTTGAGGACGCATTAACACTCCTCCTCTCCGGTTCCCTTCAGGGCCTGCTGACCGTCGAGTCGGACACGGAGGAGGCTTCAGAGGGGGAAGAGGAGCCCGGGCCGGTCCCCCCTGTGCAGTACTCCGGAGGACCGCTGAGGCCCAGCTGGGTGATGGTGTGAACCTCCAGGTGACGTGACGTCCGTCCACTATCCGCACGCAGTCATTAAAATGAATTTAAAAGTTTAAATATCAGCCTCCTCGTAAGCAAAGGCGCAGTTAAAGGTCATATAACCTGTGAATGTGAACACTACAGCCTTAGCTGCCTTCATCTGCACTGAAGGAGTGAGTAGTTACAACTGGAGCTCAGTATATGCATGTTAAATCAAATAGTGTTGTTTTTTTCTGGGAGTTTGAAGCTTCTTTCTCACCTCGCTGCCTCAGTTCAGAACATCAGAGTCACCACAACTGAGCGCGTGTGGAGAGAGATCATCTTTCTCCACACGGGGGGCTTTTGGGATGCTCTGAAGAGAGTCATATATCATGTATCATATTCCAAAGAAGCACAAGTGAGGATATATATAATATACGTGCAAGATATAATCACTTCAAATTTTTAATCTTTAATTACTCACTCCTGCACGTTCGCCCTCCGGCTGCTTATTCTAACTTTGAAAGGTGGATGATCTTTGCAACAAGCTGCTTTTTTAAAAAAAAAAAACAACAACAACAACTACGTTTGGGCATGAATTAGTTTCATGTGACACTTTAAAGGACCAGGTCATACTATGT
The DNA here is from genome assembly GCA_037176925.1 of Amniataba percoides. Classification (NCBI taxonomy): domain Eukaryota; kingdom Metazoa; phylum Chordata; class Actinopteri; order Centrarchiformes; family Terapontidae; genus Amniataba; species Amniataba percoides. The sequence continues at coordinate 2,938,272 of JBAJHX010000002.1, read as the reverse complement.
TTATGAAATGATTTGCATATTTGTTGTATATGATGGAGAACTGGTGCCACTATCAGGGAGGGAAAAAAAGATTTTCAGAATAATAAAAGAATAAAAGGTTTGAGGAAAAAGCAGCTGATTAGCTTAATTTTGCACAAAGATTAGAGAAATGAATTTATTTCAAATAAAATTAAACCATTGTTTGATTTTTCTTATTTTCACTACATTCCCAGAATATTTCAACTTTATTCTGAAAATCTCAGATTATTTCCTCCCTTTTAATGTCCCTAATACTCCGTCATATTAATACTCTCAGTGGCATGATACGGTAGCTGTGTATTAAACTTTTTGCAGGTTACGGCACATTCCTTTTTATTTATTCTGTTGATATTTTATGTGTTTGACTTTGCAGAGTGTGGTCCAGTCTGTGGTAACAACATTGGGATAGGAAGTTTTTTTTTTTTTTTAGAGAATGAGAGAGTTTTGAGAGTCACTGCCAAACTACAGGTGGTTTAAAAACAAAAAGCTCAGTATGAGTGAGATTGATGTACGTTTCTTTATGTATTCTGCTATTTATCTTTTCCATTTTCCTGTTAACTTTTAAAGGCCAAAACGTCGAGTTTTTACATACTCAGTCTGTATGTTTTTTTATTTTGTATTCCTGTGTATTTTTCATTTTTTAAATAAATTTGTGATCATGTGGATAAAACGGCGGCCTGAAGTGTCGTTAACGGGCCGTGAACCGGTGCTTTCTTACCGAATGTATCTCTCCAATCTGTTGAATAAAGATGATTGACACATGGAGCTGCGTTTGTGGCGTTGAATTCCTGCGGCGGCCGGGTCGAGGCAGCTCGATGACAGACGAGCTGAGCGGTACCTGGCCGGAGCACACCTGTGTGGGCGGGGCCAGCAGCCCTGTGACCCCCGAGCTGATGACAGGGAGGACTGTGTGTGTGTGTTTGTGTGTAAGGTGTGCATCTAGTCATTGGCGCCGGGACAAGGGGTTAGTTACTGGGGCTGGTCTCCGTAGTAACCAGGTGTGATCTTCAGCTCAAGGTCGCCACGCTTAAGACATGTTGACATACATATTTGAGGAGTGAGGGGCGAAAAAAAAAGTGAAAAAAATTCAATAGCTGTGTTTTAAAATGTGGGTTTAAATGTTTTATTTACAATTATTGTAAAAATAATACACACAATATAATAAAAAAACATTTGATTTTCATTAGAAATGGTAAAAAAATATATTCAAAAGAGACTGCAGGTAGGAAGCAAACTGAAAGGTGAAGGTGTTGGGGAGTTTGGCAGTGTTGTAACCTGTGTGATGCAGAGTAAAGTGAGCTGAGTCGAATAAGTCTCACACTCTGTTGGTCCCGTGTGGCCGCTCCCCTGTGTCGAACATGTGCGACGTCAGATAGTCCTCGTACTGTCCGTCTATCAGCTTGGCCGCGTTGTTGCGGGCGAACCAGCAGTCCACGCTCTGAGTGCCGCTGTAGATCCTCCGGCTCTTGCGGACCACCGGCACCGAGCGCTCCTTCACCTTCAGGACGTGCGATGGTTTGGAGTCTCCGTGTGCAGGGAGCTCTGCCAGTCCCACGTCCTCGTACAGGAACTGACCTGAAGGGAGAACGAATCGCAGGGTCGAGTTATTTATGACTCTTTGAAAGTCGGCCAGCAACATTAAAGTTTGTGTTGATGTTAAGTAGAGAAAAATGCACAAAAAGTCTTTAGAATTTCAATCACTGGTCACTGAAATATGCTAACAAAGACTTGGATTATCATTAACAACTTAAATTGCCTTTCTTCTCTATTTGATTTTTCTGAAATGGCTTTGAGTTTCAAGTCACACAGGTTTAAGTGT